>JAVJIF010013543.1:0-73177 GCA_038442645.1 Agave tequilana | reverse complement strand
CTAACATTTTGAAAATTAGGAAAGAAATTAGGGTTTGTGCTGGGATTGGAGATAAATTAAACTAGGGTTTAAAAAAATTGAGAAAAAAAGATAAAGATTGATTCAGGTTTCACATCCAGGTGATCGCTCGCTCAATCCATGCATCACACCCGAAGATTTAGATTCGGGCTTCATACTCAGGAAAATCTCTTCCACTCCATGCCTCATATCCGAAGATTCGAAAGAACCAAATTAGGGTTTCAATCTCTTAGTAACTTAAAACTCATTCATTGATTCCAACAAAAGAACTACAATAGTTTATATAGAAATACACGTGAACTACGCATGCCTCAAGTAAAGAAAAATAAGGCCTAATAAAAGAAAAAAAAACTAATATATGAAAATAAAAACTACTAATAACTCTTCCTAAATGGTTTCATGGCCCCCCATCATTCTCTCCTGTTTGGGAGAAACTCATCCTCGATTTTTAAAAGAAATCATCCTTCAGTTCTCTGCATTAAAGACGTTATCTCAAATTCATAAGGTGGTTGAATTCAGAAATCAATAATTAGAGCATCTTTCTTAGGTGAATCACTCACTTCGTGCATCACTCACAAAGACTTCAAAAATTGAAGACTGAATTTGTTACTAGCAGATTGGATCTGAAACGGGTTAGAATGGAATTGCAACATTTCAAAATCTTTTAAGCCTGTTGAAAGGATGATTTCCTCTATTACGAGCTTGAGATGGTTAGAAAAGTATCTCATGATTCCAACACCTTATAAATGGCTCAATAGGCTTCCATACGATAAAAAAGGGCCAAAAAACCACTCTGTTCACTGAAACTAGTTTGATTGTTCAAAAGGGTCTATTCTGAAGTGGGTACTCTTGAGATGCGGGTCGGGTCAGGTCTACAGAAGGAGATTCGGTCGGGTCTGTTACCTGCTTGCGGGTCAGATTTGAAACTGAATAGGACCCGACTCTGAATCATATTCGGGTGGAAGTCTATTAACGGAATTGGATCCAAGTCGCGTGCAGGCTCAGTTCAGATCTTATTGTTAAGCTTGATGGCGACTGTTGTGGTCGATAGGTAGTCGGGAAGTTGGAAAGGAGAGCTCGGCTACAGAGGATGATTGCGATGCGAAGTTAACAGAGGTGGAGATACGATGATGAGTGGGCACACTTGAAGTTGTGATCCCATGACAATATCAGATGATGAAATCATTGGCCGCGGCAAGATCCAGTCTCGGATTCGAGCGAAGAAGGCTACGAGATCTGGCGGCGGCTGACGAGAAGGAAGAGGTCGACGAAGTTGCTGTTGGGCCGCTGGGTTGAGGCAAGGTCTCGATATCGATCCGAACTCAAGATCTGATCTCGATGTTATGATTGGCAGCGAGGTGATGGTTAGACGCGAGGGTGACGGTGATGGAGATGGCGGTCACCGTCGAGGACGAGAGGGAGGGAGGTGAAGACGAGTTAGAGATGGATTTTGGCGCTGTCTTGTGTTGTTGTCAAGGAAGGAGGGAGGCGTGAAGGAGAGAGGAAGGGTGATGGTGGCGGTGTGAGATCTAGGGTTAATGTTCTTGGATTCAATGGAGAGGAAAGAGGAAGAAGAAGAACAATGTTGATTTCTAATTTTGGGTGATTTTGAGAGAATTTTGGAACAATGTTTTTTAGATCTGTAGAACATAGATCTAGGGTTTTTTATTTTTTCCAATAAAATTAAATATTTGGAGGAAAAGAAGAAGAAGAAAGGAGAAGAAGATAATCTAGATCCAGGGTTTTGTGAAAAAAATCAAGAATTTTGCTCTGATACTAATTTGATGTAGAACAGAAAGGAAAGGTTAAGGTTTTGAAAATTGGAAAAAATTAGGGTTTGTAGTGGGATTGGGGATAGGGTTTAGAAAAATTTGGAGAGAGATAAAAGATTGATTCGGGTTCTAGGTGATCGCTCACCTACTTTATATATCGCTCATAGAGATTAGATTCAAGCTTCACACTCAGAACAATCTGTATTCCACTCCATGCCTCACACAACGAAGATTCAAAAGAACCCAATTAGGATTTCAATCTCTTAATAATTCAATAATTCATTCACTGTTTCCAATAAAAGAACTACAACAATTTATATAGAAAGAGTACACATGCATTCCGCATGTCTCACACATAAAGAGAAATAAAAGCCTAATAAAAGAAAATAAAAACTAATAAAAAAATAAAACTACTAAAATAACTCTTCCTAAATGTCTTCATGTCCCCCATCAACAATACCTTAAAGTATATCACACACCTCGTGTTGGAGAAGAAACTAGCTAGATCAGGTAAATCCTGACATTATTCACTGCAATTGGCTGATGGACATTTTGCTGTAAATAAATTGATTACCTGTCGGTGTGGTGGTTACGATGCAGACGCCTTGAATTGACCTTTTGAATTACAACAACAACATAAGCCTTTATCACAAATCTTGAAATGCTATTGAAACATTGCTCCCCTTGCATGCGCGCCTTTGTGTCTGCGCACGCACATACACATGCACCACAAATGTGTCTATCTATATCAGTGTTGCATATGTATGGTGTGCATATACTTCATTCCATAGGATAATACCTTAGAAGTGTATCATACACCTTGCGCTGAGAAGAACTTAGCCAAGACAGGTATAATGCTCTGACATTATTCAGTACCATTGGCTGACGAGCCATGTTGTTGTAAATACATTGGTTGCACCTTCACTGAGGTTGTTATGGTGAAACACTTGAATTGCCTTTTGAATTACAACAACAACAAAAGTCTTTATACCAAATGTTGCGTCCACCATGCTTCCAATTTGCCACCGACTTTGAACTGTGTTGCTCCTGAAATATCTTACACTTGAGTAATAGGGGCATGAGGTTGGCAAGTCTGCCTAGGCATGATTAGGCAAAGAGGCAATGTGCTTGTCAATTGTCCTTTTCTTCTACATGTGTGGCAGATGTATTGTTTGAATTGATATAATTAGATAATAACTTGGTCAAGTAGGATACTGATATTAACCTGGGAATTTGGCCATGGCTGCTATTTTCATCAAGTTATTTAAAGGGAATTCCAATTAACATCAGTTTTTCATTATATCAGTCCCGACCAGATCCGACCCTAAATGAGAGATTTTAGGGAATTCCAATTAACATTTTTTAATATGATTAATCATATATATCAAATTGGTGATTATGTTTGGAGGTATTTATAGGTGCAGTGCAGCATGGTCATTGACTTAGTATTATTCCATCCATTATACTGTGGTTTCCTGTATTATATTACTCAATCAAGTACTTGCTTCATGTTCATGTGTGTATAAGCCTGGAGATATGCCTTTCACCAAATGCCTAATAACTAAAGAACTACTTAGGTCAGGTTTAGGCCAGTATGGAAACTAAGCTATATGCATGCAACTTAGTATTTTAAACCTAAATAGAGAATGGACTCGTGTGCTTATTTAAACATATTTTCTCTGAAATTTCAGTAAAGAACATATTATCTTATAATAACAATGATTTAGTATGCACGCAACACTTTTCTTTTGATGTCCGCAAGACGACTAAAACTGTTGCTTACCTTGAAATCTGTTATTGGTTATAAGTTCCTTACCCCACTATCTTGACTGGTACAACATGGAAAAGCAGGATACGTTCAGTTCTGGTGATTGTCTATTGATCTTTTTTGTGTTATTGCATCGTGGATAACAAATAATATATTAGATATACGAGCACAGTACTTTCCAAACATATCATCGGATGCATTAGTCACTAGTTTCCTGATTTTAATGAATTTCTTTTACCTGTATGAAATGAAAAGAACATAGAGGAACTAATGAAAGAAGTTCAAGAGGCTCGAAGAATCAAATGCTGCATCAGCCAAGCAAGGTAAGATTTTTGCAGTTCTTATGTACTACCAACTTATTGTCAGCTACGGTTTCCATATTGTCCTTTTTTTGCACTTCAGGATTGATCCTGATCATAATCTGTTTCTGTTTACTAGAATGGTTCTTAACAGTTAGAAGCATTCTTTTCATTGCGCTTCTCCTATAACATTTTGTTTTTGAAAGTTTATTTGTCTTTGTGGGCTAATACTTTTTCCTGCTGATGAAATATTAAAACATATTGTAGAAAACATATTGTAGGTAATGGATATGGAACATGAACTCCAAGCATTACGTATTCAGCTGGCGGAGAAATCTCGTTATTCAATCAAGCTTCGCAAAGAGGTTTTCTTTCTACCAAAAGCTCTGTGATTAAATATAAATACCCACTGAGATTTTTTTTTTTAAAAAAATAGCTATAATTTTGATTTCATTTCTAACTACCATGTTGCTTGACAATTTGAATTTATTCAGCTCTTATATTGTGGTGCTGTCATTATTAGAATCTGAATTACTTCATACAGTTAAGGGTTCAGTGATCAAACTTTTGTTGGTTTTTGTTGTGATCTCATTGTTAAACTTTGTTTCTTTTTAAGAGCATTTCTTGTATCTGTGTTTCATTATGGTTTTTCCATCTCTCATGCTTCTGCTCTCTCATCTCTGTTTTGAATAGATTGTTTTCGGGATTTAGTGGGTGGATTTTATATTTATTTTTGCATATATAATTATATATTACATTAACATATATTTAGGTACTGGGTTATCTTGGTTTTCCATAGTCCCTATGGCATTAAACTTTGGTCATAAGTAGTAACTACGAGTAGCATTCCATTACCTCCTGGTGTCATAGCCAACTCTTATATTATGAAAATAGGACAGCAAGTTTCTAGATAAAATTCCACAGAGCATATACAAGTGTTTCTTTATGCAGATGCAACTTTTTTGTCCTTGTAATTCATTAAGTTGGTATTATTGATTTTTCTTTTTCCTTCTTTTCTGTTTTTTGAACCTTTTCCAGTTGGCAGTGAACAAAAGGCATGGAGAAACCAAATCACATTTGTATGGGTTAGAGGGACTTGAAAGTTTAGGCTCATGTTTACGTATCATTTCTCGTGGGGATAGTGGTACTGAAATCTCAAGTTGTTCTATTCAATGGTATCGTGTACAACCTCAAGGAAGCAAGAAAGAATTAATTTCAGGTAGTTTTATATGAGAGCTGTCACTTTTATTTGAAACTCTGGTATTTTATCACCCATTTTCTGAACTCGGAAATTAACTCTTTAGCGTATGTTTTTAATCCTTCTGCCTTTTGATTTCTTCTCTCTCTTTCCGAAATTTCTAACTAGATGAGCTACTACAATTTTTAATTTAATGCAACTCTGTTATAGTTTTGAGCTTTTTGATGTCTTGCTCTCTACACAATTATTGGGGCCAAGGACAACTCTAACAGGATTTTGGGCTCTTTGATTGTCTTGGTCTTTGCACAATTATCGGGCCAAGGACAACTCTAACTATTACCACCCCCCCCCCCCCCCCCCCCCCCCCCCCCCGGCCCCAAATGATTTGTTTTAGTTTAGATATTTTCTGTCACTGTACAAATTTGACAGATGAGCTCAAGTGTAGTCACCCATCGCTTGTCTCCAATTTTTCATCACTTGGACACTGCAGCACATTCAACCGAAAAATCAAGTAAAACCCACACTTGCATCAGATACCTCAGGGCATAATAACAACAGAAAGTAATGCTATATTCTTGTCTGTTCTTACAGTTCATGGAGTCAATGACAGAACATACTCTTATTCATACCCCTTCTCATTACTTACATACCAATCTCAACCTTCTTGACATACTTCTTATAACAAATGTATGATACTGAGAACAACAACCGGTTGCCTTCTGTGTCAAGCTTGAACACTGTTTAATACCTCACATCTTTATGGCTTGGCGGGTGGAACATTCTCATCTAGATAATGAGCATTTTCTTTATTCCTTCTCCACTTCCATAAAAATAGCATATGAAATTTTAAATTAATTACGTCTTGTTCATTTTCATCAATCCGTCTTCTTGTGGTAAGAGAAGCCAAAGTTGTGGTAACAGAAGCCAAACTATACTTTTCGTGTTCAATGTTACATGGGCGTATGACAAGGGTGTCGTAGCATGTGTCTTCAACTGTAGGACATGGGAACCTACAAAAATGAAACCTGACACAGGCACATACATATTTTTTATAGATGTGCATGCAAATATGTATATATCCATGTAACTTAATGAGTGGATTTAATGCACGCAACAAATTGGTCCATTATAGTTTTAAAATAAGTTTAGACTTTGGTGTACGCAATATAGCCTAAAATCTTACATTAAGAGCTCCAGGGTTGCAATGGGATGTTCTATTGTCATAATGAGTGTCCACGGAGCGTCATGTGTTTGGCATGCCCAAAAAGCTAAAAATTTGAAGCATTCAGGACACTATCTTTGTTGGCACATGCTTCTATGTTGGAGACTGCTTCTACTCAGCAGTTAGGGAGTGACTAGCAAACTAAGAACATTTCACCATTATAAAGAGATGACATCAGGCCTTTAACAGTCTACACTTTTGCTCGAACTCAACTTTGTTCTTTGCTTCAGGTGTCTGTTGGAAGGTCCACAGTAGAACATCCATCATTTGGTAATGATTCCCCTAAGATAATTGTCCCGCATTTTCACAGAATTAGTCTTTTTTTTTTCAGATATCTTGCAAAGGACTTTATTTTACTTGTAGCATTTCTTCATACTTGGTGTGGAAAACATATGCAGTATTGTTTCTGTTTCCTCACCATGACCCCAGTTTGGTTCCTTTTATTTATTTATTTTTGGAGAGTAGGCCTTAGCCTGGTGCAAGTGGGATTTGAACCTAAACCTCTTGCCCACCGCAAGGAGGTTTTACCACTAAGCTTCTCTTTGTTTCTACCGGTAAAAGGGAGCAATATATGTTTTAAAACCATAATAGAAACCAATCATCTTGGTTATTAGGTGAAACAACTAGTTTTGTCTCCTCTTACTTACCATGTCCTACTTCTTTATTTAATGTGTATCATTCTCCGTACTTGGTGTGGAAAACTGTAATGCACTATGCGATACTGTTTCCTCGCCAAGACCCTGTTTTTATGTATAAGAAAGGAGAAATTTATAATTCCATTATGGAAACCGATCATCTTGGTTATCTGGCGAAAATACTAAATTTTGTTTATCTCTGCTTCTTTACCATGCCTCGCTTCTTTCTTGGTCCAATGCTTGATAACTATCTTTAACCTGGAGCGACTGTGAATGCACTGTCTTTTGGTCATCTCTGCTTAGCATTCTGAACTCCCAAAAGAAGAGGCCCATTCATAGCCCTTATTTCCATGTTATTATTCATCGGTGCTGTAAGCCTAAGAATTAAGGTGTAACACTGGTTATTTTGTGCATTTTAACTATAACTGTTTCAGCAGACCTCTCTCAGAAAATCAACTCCTAGCTTCCTCTGTTGGGAGCACAAATCTGTCTGAGCAATTCAAGGCTAATGTCTCTTTAAGTTGAATGGCTTCATCCATTGTTCTGATTTGAAAAGCATGAGTAGCCATTGTCTTTCGTGTAGTGCTCTGTTGCACTATAAGGGCCAAAACTTATCAAATAAATTAGGGGCAGAAATTAAGGTCATATTAAAAAATAATGGTTTGGCAATGGAGGCCATAAATGTGTCAATGAGGAGTAGCGATGGATAATAATTAATTGACCGATGAGGAACTGAGGCAGGCCTAAACAGACTTTGATGGAGGCAATTAAGAAGGATGTAATGGTGGTTAATTTAACTGGGGATATATATATCCCTTAACAGAGCAGAATGGAAGAACACAAACATGTAGTCAACCCCAAAATTTGGACAAAGGAAATTTACTGTTGTTGTTATACTGAGGCATGAATATATTACAGCGTATGGGAAGTTTGTTATACCCCTTTTGCTTGATCTCTTCATGCAGGTGCATTTTTCATATGACCAATTGATAGATTACTTTGTAATTAAATAATAATAAGAAGTCAAGATCATGATTGCTGAAGTTTAATAAGCAAGCCATTGCAGATTCTGAATGTTGTCTATTGTGTATACACATACATTATAACACACTCTACTTGTAGTAAAAGTGTCCAATTGAATGATCTGCAGTAAAAATATATGCAGTTTAGTGCAGTGAAACTCTCAAGTCTCTGTGGATAACCAATATCTCTTACTTTTGGTGTGTAGAACTCTCTTGTTCATAAATTTAATTCAATTATTATCTATAAAAAAATGTGTTCTTCGGAAGTATATCTGGATTTTTTTTCATGTCAGTTTCTACGTTTGTTACTTTATACAGGTGCAACAAACTCCGTATATGCTCCAGAGCCCTTTGATGTTGGGCGATTTCTGCAAGTAGATATTGTATTTGGTGATGAAAGAGCAACATTGACAACCACTGGTTCAATAGATCCTGGTTTGGTTCTCTATTCACTTGTTATCAACTGCAAGAAATTGAGCTTTAGTAATCTCATGCTTGGAACAGTTGTCTTCATATGAAACTCCATTCTTTATGTCGTACTAAAAACTTTAAATGTTAGTGGCATGTTGCACGGTTTTCTGTGAAGCCTTTAAGTAACCCAGCTTCGAAGTTAATTGTGATGTAGCTCTACCACCATTTTTTTCTCATGAAGTCTGGGAACATGGCCAAATTTAATATTGAAGGTCAGACAGGAATATCACATCAAGTGGAATGATAAGCAAATTGTTCCCGTAGAGTCTAACAATAGAATGATAATTAAATCAAATTGAAGATCAACTTCTCTTGATATAATTGAGAGTGCCTACAACAAAAAGTCAAGTGCTTTTTAAGTTTCCTTGCCTACCAAGTGGTCACAGCATAGAATGCCACGAAGGAGCAAGTCCCCTGCATCTATGGTTTGAGGAATACTAATTAAGAATCCAACCTCTGATCCTGATCTAACACTTTAAAATCCTTGTACACAATTTTTTTTTCTTTGGTACTGAAAGCATATTTGCACCAAAATTTTAGTTGTAGACACTCGAAATCGTGCAGATAAACTTTAACGAAGTAGATTGTCAGTTTGATTTCCATATCATTGGAGTTGAGTCGGAAAAGGAACTCTTTAGAGGCTTATCTGTAATATATAGGAACAAGTTATCACTATGTATGAGAAACTTTATGTAAAGAATCCCTATAGAATTCTTCCTATTGATTGGTTGGCAGATATCCAATTTATGATAACCAATGAGGAATTTAACAACCAGTAGTTGACCATATCCCTTTCCTTTTGATGATAAACTTCACATGAAGTGCAAAAGGAGGCAGCATCAACTTTTCAGTATTTTAAAATAGCAGTTAGCCTAGTCATTACTGGTATTAAAGAAGCTCTATATAAGCATATATCCCGATCTTCAATCCTGTTTCGAAAAATTCTGACCTTTAAAAAAGAAAATGAATAGTATTAGGAAGGACCTGAAAAAACTTTTGAAAGAAATAAGAAGTGGGGGAAAGCTAATTTTGAGGGAAGAATTAAGTCATTGAACCTCAATTGTATAGGACATGTTTGAGTACACGAAGTGTTTAACTTAAAGTTGTCTCTTACACTCTATTCCTATTTTTGTAATGTCATTCAGTAGTAACTTTTGATATTGCATTTCTTATTTGTAATAATTAGATACTTACCATGCGTTCTGCAAGATGTTTGTAAAAATCTTATATTACTATCTGCGTCTGCGACCATCATTTAACATCTCAACATAATAACTTTTCATAGTTTGCTTGGTCCCCCAAGAAATTGGTTTTGTCCCTAAAAGTTCATCCCCACATATGAGATAACATGATAACTTGTATTCAAAATAGTTCATATGATTATAGAACAATAGAATAATATCTGACAAATGTCTAACTCAGAAATCCAATTTAATCAAACTGATGAATCCGACAAAAACCATATAAATATTGGTCCATTGTCAAGAAGGGTCGAGCTGAATATGACATGGAGATGTTTGAACATGTCCAACATGAATTCAATTGTGTAATGTCTCATATCTGTGTTAATTACCATGCATATGGATATGCCCGTCTTCTCAAAGTCTCGGTGCATGCATCAGAGCTTTGACCCTAATTTATGTCTTTTTTTTTGTGTTCTTGGAAGAATTGGCTCGTTCAGTTATATAGCTGTTTTCCCCACACCAATGCCGAGCTAACGTGATTTAGAAGAAGGGAGGAAGGAACGGTCTCGGATGGAAATTAATGTGAGAAAACTTTTAGCACTGATTGCGAAGACCAGTCCCTATAATTAGATCAAATCTCATTTCAATTGATTCTATTACTTTATCTTATTCATATTGATATATAATCAAGTGAGAGCCAACTGTACCACAGGGGTAAAGCTTATTACAGTTATGCAGGAGGTTTGGGTTTCACAGCCTGCTCATGCCAGGCTACTACTTTTTTTTCCTAAAATTTAATATTATATGACCTGATCATTTGATACTTCGATGTCATCTTTTCAGCTTTGAGATCTTATCTCTCATGCATTCCCGTAAATAAGGTCCTATCCTTTTTCTTAATTTCCGTAACTTGTCTCTTAGGTAGTTATTTGGTTAGCCATCTGATGTGAAACATATGAGTGTGTAAATCAGAAATTAGTGACAAAAGCAAACTTCGCTACGTTCCATCAACAAAATGATCTTAGGTAGGAAAATAGTTGAAACAAATAATGAGATAGATGGATTTTGATAAAATATCGCGGTTGCAGTTGTACCGTTCTAATCTCAAATAAAATAATGCAACTACTTAGTTATGATGGAAAATTTGTACAATCAATATATATGATCAACAAACAC
This sequence comes from Agave tequilana, assembly GCA_038442645.1. Lineage (NCBI taxonomy): Eukaryota > Viridiplantae > Streptophyta > Magnoliopsida > Asparagales > Asparagaceae > Agave > Agave tequilana. The sequence continues at coordinate 62,412 of JAVJIF010013543.1, read as the reverse complement.
AAAGTAGCAGATGCACACGAACTAATGATATAGTGGCAGTAGATTAACTTGATAAATAATAGAGGCGGTTGTCAACTCACAAATAAATAGACCGTGTTAAAGAAAATTTATCTACTGATGATTACAGAGATATCACTGACTAGTAGTTGGTATTGATGCGTAGAGCTCGTCGCCACGATCGTAACGATACCAAGATTACCTGAATCGGACTCCGGATGTGAAAATTCCAGCCCGAAAACCATAGAAAGATGTTTGTTACTGTAGCTAGTGGATCCGGATCGAAATATTGTAGCAGTGGGGTTTATCACTTAAATCCAATAACGCCTTTACTTTAAGCTGGTTATGGATGCGGCTGGGTGTGGATTTGAACCCGAACTCCTTTTTGTTTCTTCTTCTTACAGGTGCAGTTTGAGGCTTCTGCAGATGAAGCCGAGGATAGTCTTGATCGGAGGTGACTTGGCTCGAGCAGGATGAGATCTGGAGCTCGTCAATTGGTCATAGTCGAGGAGGTGGCAATGGAGGGCATTGCAGGTGGAGGAGGAGGGGCAATAGAGTTTGGTGACGAGGAGGAGTGGGTCTGATTGCTCGCGGTTGGGCACGGGATGAGGGAAACTCGGTGTTGTTGGGTGTTGGCATTAACGATGAGGTTGATGGTAGTTGGCGATGTCGTTGTACCAGCGAGGTGGCACGGTGTCGCGGTGGCCAAGAACTAGGGGAAGAGGGATGAGTGAAGGGTTCTTTACCGCTGTGAGAAGAAATAAAGATGACAGCGATTTGGGATGTTTGCTGTTTCTTGGCTGTGGAGTTGCACGGAGGGATGGAGGAAGGTTATGGGTGTTGTTGTTGTTGATTTTCAGAGAGCTAAAAGATGAGGGTGCTGCTGTTGGAAGATGAGGAGATGATGTTGGTGAAGGCGGTTCGTGCTGGCGACTGGGGGAGAAGGAAAGAGAAAGGATAGGGATTAAGGTTTTCTTTAGAGGAGATTAAAGAGTTTAATCCTAAAACAAATTTTGATAACAAACTCAAATAACAATTTGATTTTTAAAAATATTCTTCATTGATCATTGTCGGTACAATAGGGCCTTTATATAGGCTTTTATAAAATTGAGTCCAATTCAAACTCAAATTCCTAATCTAAATAGAATTACAATCCAAATAAAAAACTGAAAAATACAAAAATAAAGAGAAAAAAAATTCTACTACTACTTCAACTTGGACTGGGTTGGATCTGTCTCTTCAATTTTTTTCATCCCGAATAGATGTCTGCATCACCATCGAATCAGCCAAACCAATTACGTTGGCCCATAAGTTGGATCACTATATGTTGTGGCATTGTGGCTCATCCATTACATGACAATCCAACACCTCAAGCCCATGATACTAACCTATTCTTAAAGGTACCAGAATTTTTGTTATTTAATTCCCCTTTCGAATTCGCTTCACATGAAAAATCTAATTTATCCATTACTAGGAACAAGCATGTTATGCCTTTATGTAGATTATGACTTCATTGATCACTGGTAACATGCACATCTTTTGGTAGATTATGATTACATACAATGCTTGATCCAATTCATCTCATGATGTATCTAATTAGTATAACTAAATGGCTGTTGTAAACAATTTATCTGACAATTTGACTAAGAATCTCTCCAATTGTTCCAACCATCAAACGTGTGTGGCCATTGTCCTTGTTGGAGTTGTGTCTCATATCCAATTTAGCATCTAGGCGGACTTTGTGCCCGATGGGCCGTTTGGGCCGAGATTAGTTAGTGATGTGGGCTACAAATAATAGGTAGTGTCAGGGTTTCTTTGTAGCACTGTATATATAATATCTAGGTTAGATGAGAGGTGGTTTTGGAAAAGATGTAAATCAATGAGATAAGAGGGAGAGGGTGAGGTGAGAGAAACTTGATTCTCTTATGCTCCTGTAATTGTTTCTTTCTCATAGTAGATTTCACATCGATGATGCCCCGTGGATGTAAGCCATGTTTGGCCGAACCACGTTAAATCTTATGTCTTCTTGTTTGTGATTTTTTGTCATCTTGTACGCTCGAGGTTATTGATCTCATAACGTATTGAGATCGTCAGTAGAAAACTCAATCCTTAACAAGTGGTATCAGAGCTACGATGATGGATCTGTGTCTAAGTGCTCAAGATGGAGGTGGAGATGTCGATTCGATGCTGATTGGTGGAGGCATTAAGGTGAAGAAAAAGGAAAAAAAGTTCAGGTCTATTGCAAGTGAAAGATCGATGACTGTCAGAGTACATCGATCAAAGTGGAGCCATCGAGGTTCATGGATGATTAGATTTGGTTTGTGTGCAAGGCCGGCAGTGGTCGAAAGGAGACGCTCGGATGGTCACTAATGGCAGGCAGCGAGGTGAGGTAGACAAACTTACAGTGGTCATGTGTAACGCCCCGATCCTATAGATACGGAGACGTTATGGCGACGCATATACGCGAGGTAAAATACCCCTCGTATACGCGCTAAGCCTCAATTATAACCTGAACAAGCTATGAATCAGAACTATAATAATCAAGGATCACTGCAATAATACATATAAGACTATACATGATAGCAATGAAATAATAGGAAGAAAATGACAGCTGAATAGAAGTCAAAGGTGATATCCAGGAATCAAAGAATCATAACAAGAATAAAATACAAGTATACCAGAATCAAAGGGGGAGGACCCAAGCTCCTCGCAAGGCGTACCGTCTCATCAAACACCTGCACATTAGAAACAATCGTCCAATAGCTGGACGTGCAAATCCAGGGTCGTCAGAACGCGACCATAATGAGTGTGTGTGTAAAGGGGAAAGAACTCGTGCAGAATAAACCATGTGCATAAATAGTAATGAGAACAACTGCAAATATAAGAGACTAAATAACAGGATGAATAACTGAACAATGAAAGCAACACGAATAAAGACAGCAAGAATAAGAGTACAGGTATAAGACCAGTAAAGCAACTGTAGCAATCAACAGATGTCTATATGTGTAACCTATCACATGTCACTAGGTTGGTATCCAAGTCTGGTCATAAGTCTGGTCCTGGTTACAATCATGGGTCTATCATAATGATATATAAATATACAACCAGGTGATTACAGTCAGTCACAAAGCATCAACAGTTTATTATTAATTATGTCAGCGAACACCAATTGTCACATGCAATAGACGCATCCCATACTACGCCTACCACACATGCCAATCGATGCCCTTAAGTTATTGAAACTGATCGGTTGGAGACATTGTCCATGCTTTAGGTGGGTCCCGTACATACCCGGGACCACGGCCCAGACTCCTGGCGCTGAACCAGGACCTACCGCTAGGTAGTCAGGAACATGTAAACAGGAATAAACAGGACGGGGTGCCAGTCACCCCACGGGAACCCTGCAGTGGAACCCTCTTTCGGCTGCGCAACCTAAATCCTAGGTCCACCCAAAATACGGACGCTGTCTCCTCCATCAATCTCCCCAATCCCAGTGCAAGTTGTTTGTTATCATGTTTTAGTTTATCAAGATTATTTAATATGCATGTTACTTGAATCTCTGGGATAACTCGATGGTAGTCACGGTAACAATATCAACATGTGAAAGTCAGGGTACCGGTATAACAGGAGTATAACATGTCAAGTAACAAGATACCGGTATAACAGGAATATATGTAACAAGTAAACATGCGGGTGTTGTTACCGTGTAATAATATTTTCCCAGCAAATTCAGTAACATGAACATGGTAGTTGTAGGTAGATGCCAAGTAGTCAGTCAGGTTCCACAGGTAAAACAAGATTATCCAAGGTGAGTAATAATCTACTGGTCATGAACAGACTAATCCAAGCAAAGTACTATAAACTCAGGTTCTCAAGACCATCCATACATCACTCTCAAAGTCACCAATAAGTAAAGTCGATCAATAGCTATCAAGTAATCCAGTCTCTAATATCATAACAAGTACACATCAACATCTGAATGAATCATCACTTAAATTATTATCAATGAAAGGATAACAAGTCCAAGAAAGTCCTCTACATGAAATATATCATCTGACCTCTATAACTCTAATTCAGTCCAAATCAGAATAAGTCCATGTACCATCCAATCGTCAAGAACACTAATCTTTTATTAAGGTAAGATCATATCTAACATGTCCTCAAATATCCACTAATAAGGTCTTTGTCTAATCTCCGATCACCATTCTATGTAAATAGCATAAGTCCCAGATCAATCTAAAGTCATCATATCCAACTCACATTCCCAACAGTTACATGATCGTCAAGTTCCATTACACATCTAGTAATCTGATTCAATAATCGTCATTTCAACATATAACAATACCCAGTATTAGTCATCTCACTTTAACATACAACTATGATCCCCAATCCTCAAGAGTTCACATTTCTATTAAGGTCAAACATGATATCCCAATATTCGGTATCACCACATATACGTGCATCTAAGCTCTATTAGATCAAGTCATTACCACTAATATCCATCTCAATCACCCTCATGCTACATCTTGTTATGTCTACAACAATACTCTAGATATACATAGGACAAACATGGGGGTTCTAACATGTATCAAGAATCATGCATATCATATTCTTATACATCCAACATGTAAAATAAACGGGAGATGACCGTCCACCTTCATGCTCGGTGATCTCTACACAATAAAACATGTATATCCCTCCTCTCTCTCACACAACAAAGTATACAAGTTCTACATTCACTCTACATACACATTAAAATACATCTATAAACCAATGCATATAATAATGAGATAGAAAATAGAAAGAGGGAGAGAAACACTCACATTGGGAAATCTGCGCATTACCGGGCGAGTCACCGTTACGGTCGCCGTGGTGCCGCTCTTCGCTGTCGGACCGCATGGGAAGGTAGCCAGGTTGCTGGAGAAGGCATGGCAGCAAGCTGGAGGTCTCGCGCTCGCCGGAAGGGCCTGGAATCGCCGCTCGCCCGCTGCTTGTGCTGCTGGTCTGAATCTGGATCTGCCGTGCGCGTCGTCGAGCGAGTTGCTGCCATGGTCGCTGTGGTGCGATTCCTCGCCAACGGACTGCATGGGGGGGTGGCCAAGACACTGGGGAAGGTCACCGTGCTGGTCTCCGGCGACGGGATGGCGTGGATCGGGAGAACGGCCTGCTCGCTCGCTGCCGAAGGTGCAGATCTGCTGCTGTCCAGATCTGGATTCGGCTGCCGAGTCGCTGTTGGAGGATGCCACGGGCTGTCGGTTGCTGTCCGGGTCTGCTGGGGACTTGGCTGGCCGGTTGGCGGTGTTGCCGAGTCACCGTGGAGGGGATTTGGTGCTCGTCGGAGGTGTTGCACAGATCTGGACAAGGGCTGTCCAGATCTGCTGCTGCCGCTGGATCTTTCCCTTGCTGCTGCCATGGAGAAGGGAGGAGGTGCACGGCCTGGGCTGGGCCTGCTGGTGGCGCACAAGGGGCTGTGGTGGTGCTGCTCTTGCTGCCTCTGTTGCGGCTAGATGGAGAGGGAGGAGGTCGCGGACTGCAAGTGGAGGAAGATGAAGATTGGGAGGAGGCGGCTGTGTGTGTGGGAGGAGATGAGTTTAGGGATTTGTTAATTAGGTTTAGGGTTTGGTATCAATAGGATTATATAGTAGGGTGGTATTGGGTTGGGTCTAGGCAACCGGGTTAGGATCCGAATGGGCTAATGGGTATAGGATTAGGAACGGGTCATGAGTTTGGGTAATGAATTAGATAGCGGGTATGGCATCGGGTCTCATAATGGGTATAAGGATCAAGACAACAAGAGTATGGATAATGGGTTAGAATCCAAATAGTCATAGGATCATCAATGGCAAATGGGAAGTAGGGAGAGAGGCCAACAAGTGAAACACAACCTGAATAAATAACATAAGTACCAATGCCAATATCCAAATTAAATAAATAAAATAATAGTAACGCAAATCATAATTACTGAATGCCAACAATAGAATAATAATACATTAACAATAAATAATAATCACAATGGAGTAAAAATATTAATAAACAATAATGACCTTAATGAAACACTGGAAATAATATTTAAATATCAATCAATATAATAATGGTAAATATAAAATGTCAAATTACTATCTACTGTCTCAAAATAATTTTCATACTTAATAATAATAATCTTAGGAAAAATAATAATTTAACTTGATTAAATAAAAATACTGGTTAACTCAAAATAAATACTTGGAGAAAATAAAAAATACAGTAGTTTAGATTAGGGATATTACATTCTACCCACCTTAATAAAAATTTCGTCCTCGAAATTCAAATAAGGTAGGGAATGGTAAAAGAATCAAAGATCAAGAGAGAACACAACAATCTTCCACGTTGCCTCGTTGGGACACCACGATTCCGCTGCGTGCTCTGATCTCTGCTACCAGCTTCAACATGGAGTAACCGATCTCAAGAGATAGAATCAGGAGGAATGAATAGGAAGGAAGGATAAAATCAAGATGGACATCCAAATCACTCTAATTGAAGTGTTGGAATCATGAATACCAACAGATCAAGAATGGAATTCCAAAGGGAGGACGATCAATTCCAAATGGAGTCAATATCATTGTATGAATAGTATATGTATTTTGCAGTGTCGACATAACTGTCTCAGGTTACAGGTAGGAACTAGGTTCTCTCTTATGTCGAACCTAGGCTCTGATACCACTCTGTAACGCCCCGATCCTATAGATACGGAGACGTTATGGCGACGCATATACGCGAGGTAAAATACCCCTCGTATACGCGCTAAGCCTCAATTATAACCTAAACAAGCTATGAATCAGAACTATAATAATCAAGGATCACTGCAATAATACATATAAGACTATACATGATAGCAATGAAATAATAGGAAGAAAATGACAGCTGAATAGAAGTCAAAGGTGATATCCAGGAATCAAAGAATCATAACAAGAATAAAATACAAGTATACCAGAATCAAAGGGGGAGGACCCAAGCTCCTCGCAAGGCGTACCGTCTCATCAAACACCTGCACATTAGAAACAATCGTCCAATAGCTGGACGTGCAAATCCAGGGTCGTCAGAACGCGACCATAATGAGTGTGTGTGTAAAGGGGAAAGAACTCGTGCAGAATAAACCATGTGCATAAATAGTAATAAGAACAACTGCAAATATAAGAGACTAAATAACAGGATGAATAACTGAACAATGAAAGCAACACGAATAAAGACAGCAAGAATAAGAGTACAGGTATAAGACCAGTAAAGCAACTGTAGCAATCAACAGATGTCTATATGTGTAACCTATCACATGTCACTAGGTTGGTATCCAAGTCTGGTCATAAGTCTGGTCCTGGTTACAATCATGGGTCTATCATAATGATATATAAATATACAACCAGGTGATTACAGTCAGTCACAAAGCATCAACAGTTTATTATTAATTATGTCAGCGAACACCAATTGTCACATGCAATAGACGCATCCCATACTACGCCTACCACACATGCCAATCGATGCCCTTAAGTTATTGAAACTGATCGGTTGGAGACATTGTCCATGCTTTAGGTGGGTCCCGTACATACCCGGGACCACGGCCCAGACTCCTGGCGCTGAACCAGGACCTACCGCTAGGTAGTCAGGAACATGTAAACAGGAATAAACAGGACGGGGTGCCAGTCACCCCACGGGAACCCTGCAGTGGAACCCTCTTTCGGCTGCGCAACCTAAATCCTAGGTCCACCCAAAATACGGACGCTGTCTCCTCCATCAATCTCCCCAATCCCAGTGCAAGTTGTTTGTTATCATGTTTTAGTTTATCAAGATTATTTAATATGCATGTTACTTGAATCTCTGGGATAACTCGATGGTAGTCACGGTAACAATATCAACATGTGAAAGTCAGGGTACCGGTATAACAGGAGTATAACATGTCAAGTAACAAGATACCGGTATAACAGGAATATATGTAACAAGTAAACATGCGGGTGTTGTTACCGTGTAATAATATTTTCCCAGCAAATTCAGTAACATGAACATGGTAGTTGTAGGTAGATGCCAAGTAGTCAGTCAGGTTCCACAGGTAAAACAAGATTATCCAAGGTGAGTAATAATCTACTGGTCATGAACAGACTAATCCAAGCAAAGTACTATAAACTCAGGTTCTCAAGACCATCCATACATCACTCTCAAAGTCACCAATAAGTAAAGTCGATCAATAGCTATCAAGTAATCCAGTCTCTAATATCATAACAAGTACACATCAACATCTGAATGAATCATCACTTAAATTATTATCAATGAAAGGATAACAAGTCCAAGAAAGTCCTCTACATGAAATATATCATCTGACCTCTATAACTCTAATTCAGTCCAAATCAGAATAAGTCCATGTACCATCCAATCGTCAAGAACACTAATCTTTTATTAAGGTAAGATCATATCTAACATGTCCTCAAATATCCACTAATAAGGTCTTTGTCTAATCTCCGATCACCATTCTATGTAAATAGCATAAGTCCCAGATCAATCTAAAGTCATCATATCCAACTCACATTCCCAACAGTTACATGATCGTCAAGTTCCATTACACATCTAGTAATCTGATTCAATAATCGTCATTTCAACATATAACAATACCCAGTATTAGTCATCTCACTTTAACATACAACTATGATCCCCAATCCTCAAGAGTTCACATTTCTATTAAGGTCAAACATGATATCCCAATATTCGGTATCACCACATATACGTGCATCTAAGCTCTATTAGATCAAGTCATTACCACTAATATCCATCTCAATCACCCTCATGCTACATCTTGTTATGTCTACAACAATACTCTAGATATACATAGGACAAACATGGGGGTTCTAACATGTATCAAGAATCATGCATATCATATTCCTATACATCCAACATGTAAAATAAACGGGAGATGACCGTCCACCTTCATGCTCGGTGATCTCTACACAATAAAACATGTATATCCCTCCTCTCTCTCACACAACAAAGTATACAAGTTCTACATTCACTCTACATACACATTAAAATACATCTATAAACCAATGCATATAATAATGAGATAGAAAATAGAAAGAGGGAGAGAAACACTCACATTGGGAAATCTGCGCATTACCGGGCGAGTCACCGTTACGGTCGCCGTGGTGCCGCTCTTCGCTGTCGGACCGCATGGGAAGGTAGCCAGGTTGCTGGAGAAGGCATGGCAGCAAGCTGGAGGTCTCGCGCTCGCCGGAAGGGCCTGGAATCGCCGCTCGCCCGCTGCTTGTGCTGCTGGTCTGAATCTGGATCTGCCGTGCGCGTCGTCGAGCGAGTTGCTGCCATGGTCGCTGTGGTGCGATTCCTCGCCAACGGACTGCATGGGGGGGTGGCCAAGACACTGGGGAAGGTCACCGTGCTGGTCTCCGGCGACGGGATGGCGTGGATCGGGAGAACGGCCTGCTCGCTCGCTGCCGAAGGTGCAGATCTGCTGCTGTCCAGATCTGGATTCGGCTGCCGAGTCGCTGTTGGAGGATGCCACGGGCTGTCGGTTGCTGTCCGGGTCTGCTGGGGACTTGGCTGGCCGGTTGGCGGTGTTGCCGAGTCACCGTGGAGGGGATTTGGTGCTCGTCGGAGGTGTTGCACAGATCTGGACAAGGGCTGTCCAGATCTGCTGCTGCCGCTGGATCTTTCCCTTGCTGCTGCCATGGAGAAGGGAGGAGGTGCACGGCCTGGGCTGGGCCTGCTGGTGGCGCACAAGGGGCTGTGGTGGTGCTGCTCTTGCTGCCTCTGTTGCGGCTAGATGGAGAGGGAGGAGGTCGCGGACTGCAAGTGGAGGAAGATGAAGATTGGGAGGAGGCGGCTGTGTGTGTGGGAGGAGATGAGTTTAGGGATTTGTTAATTAGGTTTAGGGTTTGGTATCAATAGGATTATATAGTAGGGTGGTATTGGGTTGGGTCTAGGCAACCGGGTTAGGATCCGAATGGGCTAATGGGTATAGGATTAGGAACGGGTCATGGGTTTGGGTAATGAATTAGATAGCGGGTATGGCATCGGGTCTCATAATGGGTATAAGGATCAAGACAACAAGAGTATGGATAATGGGTTAGAATCCAAATAGTCATAGGATCATCAATGGCAAATGGGAAGTAGGGAGAGAGGCCAACAAGTGAAACACAACCTGAATAAATAACATAAGTACCAATGCCAATATCCAAATTAAATAAATAAAATAATAGTAACGCAAATCATAATTACTGAATGCCAACAATAGAATAATAATACATTAACAATAAATAATAATCACAATGGAGTAAAAATATTAATAAACAATAATGACCTTAATGAAACACTGGAAATAATATTTAAATATCAATCAATAATAATAATGGTAAATATAAAATGTCAAATTACTATCTACTGTCTCAAAATAATTTTCATACTTAATAATAATAATCTTAGGAAAAATAATAATTTAACTTGATTAAATAAAATACTGGTTAACTCAAAATAAATACTTGGAGAAAATAAAAAATACAGTAGTTTAGATTAGGGATATTACATCATGCAAGGCAGTCTCGTGGTTGCACGTGTAGCAGCATTGATCTGAGCGTGGATCATTAAATTAGAAGCGGATTCGAGTGATCTAAGAGTTAAACCCAACGTTTTTCAGCATTCTGGATGCAATAGTGGATGTGGATCGAGGAGATTCTAATGTTTGAAACAAGTTTTGTACATCGGCAAGGAATCGATGGAGATCACAGAGACCGGGTATAAGTCAGAGTTGCGATGGGCTAGTTGTGATATGGTGAGATCATTGTGAATATGGTGGATCTATCAAGTTTGAGATCATCAACAATAAGGTGCTGGAAAATATTAATACAGTGATGATTTTGAGCTGATGATTACTGTAAGGAAGACCATAATAGTGTGTTGGCGAGGAGCCCAATAAGATCATGATGGTTATGTGAAGACGATTAGTCTCAAAGAAGAAAACATTGATGGAAAGGTGGACCATAACCAATGATCGATGGAAGACCATGACGACGACAATATTTGTGTAAGGTTGGTAAGACCATGGCGGGATTTGATGGTGGTTGCCTCAAGACTGAAGGTGAGCCTAATGCCGGGAAGGCACCACAAAGCAGGTATTAGCTGATGGCAATGGTGATGCGAAGGAAAGTTTTCAATCCAAGTTTAAATGATGCAGGAATACAAGCGTGAAGTGACACAATTGGTGCATGCATGACTTGCAACTTCAAGACATGGTTCATATTTGAAGTGGATGACGAGAATAGCAGAGTATCTGCAAGTTGTGTGGCTCACCGGATTTGAGTCAAGGTGCAGATTGTTGGGGTTGTGTCTCAAATACAATTTAGCATTCAGGCGGACTTTGTGTCCAATGGGGCTTTTTGGGTCGAGATTATTTAATGATGTGGGCTATTACTAGATAATAAATAATGCTAGGTTTTTTTTTGTAGTACTATATATAATCTCTCTAGGTTAGATGAGGTGGCTTTAAAAAAGATATGAATCAATGAGATGAGAGGGTGAGGTGAGAGAGAAACTTGGTTCTCTTATACTCTAGTAATTATTTCTTTCTCAAAGTGGCTTTTCACATCGATGATGCTCTATGGATGTAGGCTGAGTTTGGCCGAATTACGTTAAATCTTGTGTATTCTGGTTTGTAATTTTTCTCATCTTGTATGCTCGAGATCATCGATCTCACAACGTGTTGAGATCGTTTGCAGAGAATTCAATCCCTAACAAGCTATCATATTCATTCTTGTATATGGTCAGACCTTGCAAATCTAATTTTGAATAACAAAATTTTATTAGTAAAACGATGGCTCTATTCTTGTGCTTGTTCATTCAAATAGGATAAAAGGATCTGTTTATTGAGCATCACGTACGCTCCCAGCAACAAAAGGTTGCATCTAACTCCAATTAGTCTTATAATTCGTCCACCTAATATTGGCCAATCAAAGTATGTGAACTGCTTCTTGAACAGTATGGACGTCTTAGATCCTAAGACTAACTTGTATAACTGTGAGAACTGTGTCTATCAATGACTGTCAGTTGATAAATACGTGTTCGGTTTTGACATCTTTCAGTGAATTCATACACTTTTATTCAAGTGCAAGATCTCATCTTGTATAGAAAAAATTATCATGACCACTAAATACATGCAACAACTTTCATGACTAATCTTCCCTGAGAAAGTGGTAACTATGACAATATAGGTGCAAGAATAATTTGTAGCTACATAAGTACAGATTTGTGCAAGATACAAGATAGTGTTTCCTAGTTCTAATAATTAATTCTTAATCAAATAAATTCTTCATTATGCATGGTATAAATAATAATCGAAATTATATGGGTCAAATGCATATAATATGTTTATGGTTGGACACTATAACTAGCAATGTCACACATGCACATTCATTGTCAGAGGCCAGTCTATAAACTCTGTATTCTCTTCATGCCAGTGGAGGATTACCTGATGCAATTCTTGTAACAATAATCCTTCTCCAAAATGATTATCCCTGTGCACCTTACCAATAAATAGTTTTAATGTATCTATTCACAGATGAAATCTGCTGTAGCCTTAGTTTTTCTTCTTTTCTTTTTCTCCCCCGTGTCTTCTGGTCACTCTTCCAACTCGTAGCTAGATGCAATAACTCTTACCATAGGAGTAGCTGTGAGTAATCTCATATATATTAAGGATAAAGTTTAGACATAACCATCAGTAGCATGTAGGCGTGTAATAACTTTTTAACTACAATTTTTTGGATTGTCTCGTGATCTTAATTATTTATTGATGTGTATTGTGATCCTTAACCTAATGCATAAAGGGATCTTTCAAAGTGATCATATTAGCCATTTAGCCTTGGAACCTAGGAATTCTCAAATGAAGCATATCCTTATATGACTACAACAACAACAACAACTAAGCCATTTGTCCCAAGTATTCGGGTTAGGCTACATGAACCAAAAGAGAATTACGCCGGATCGGCCACATAGATCAGCTTTCTCCACTTATTCCTATTGAGCAATATGTCTTCACTAAGACCTTTAGCCTCTATATCTTATTGTATTACCTCCATCCATATTTTCTTCAGTCTCTGCTGCGCTCTTTTAACTTGCCCTAATTCGATACCTCTACTCGTCAGACTGGCGCATATATAAGTCTACGTCGCACATAACCAAACCATCATGGACAGTTTTCTCTCATCTTCTCTTCTATAGAGGCTACGCCTATCTTAGTACGAATATCCTCATTTCTCACTTTATCTCTCCCCGTGTTACCACATATCTAACGGAGCATCCGCATCTTTGCTTCATTCATTTTCTGGGCATGATTTCTCTTTATAGCCTAATATTCTGTGTCATATAACAAAACTGGCCTAATAGCAGTTCGATAAAACTTTCCCTTCAGTCATAACGGAATATTACGATCATATAAAACTCCTGTTGTGCTCCTTTATTTCAACCAGCTGGCGATTCTATGGTTGACATCACTATTGATCTTCCCATCCTTTTGATAATAAAACCCAAGTACTTAAAATGACTGCTCATCGATATTTCTTGACCATTTAGTGTCACAATACTATAATCTCGGATTCTCTTTTTTACAGAATTTACACTCCATATACTCTGTTTCGCCCCTACTTAATCTAAAACCTCGAGATTCTAGAGTTTACCTCCATAACTTCAATTTTGCATTTACCCTAGCTCTCATCTCATCGACTAGGACAATATCATCAGCAAATAGCATACACCTCGATATCTCATTTTGAATAACTCTAGTAAACTCATCCATCACTATGACAAATAAGAATGGACTCAATGCAGATCCTTGATGCAATCCAATTGTGATAGAAAAATTACTTGTTATGCCTCCACAAGTTCTGACATTTGTCACTACTCCATCGTACATGTCCTTAATTATGTCAATATATTTGATGGGGACTCCCTTTTTCATCAATGTCTACCATAATACCTCTCTTGACACCTTATCATTCTAAATCAATAAAGACCATATGCAAATTTCTCTCTCGAAATCGCTCGATAAGTTGAAGCAAATTATTAGCCTCTGTCGCCGATCGCCCCGGCCTGAACCCAAACTGGTTCTCTGATATTTTAACATTCTGTCTTAACTTGTGTTCAATTACCCTTTCCCAAAGCTTCATGGTGTGATACACTAGTTTGAACAACTCTGGATATCACCCTTGTTCTTATAGAGAGGTACTAGGGTTCTCTTCCTCCACTCATTTGGCATCTTTTTAGTTAGCCAGATCTTATTAAAGATATTTGTCAGTCATCTCACGCCCACCTCGCCTAAGTATCTCCATACCTCAATAGGAATTCCATCCGGGCCTACAGCTTTCCTTGACTTCATCCTCTTCAAGGCCTCTTTAACTTCAGATTCGCTAATTCTGCGCATATAATTACGGTTCATATCTTGGCACTGAATGGTAAGGTTATCCAAATCTTGAGAAGAACTATCATTGAACAATTTGTCAAAATACTCTCTTTATCTTTCTTTGACCTTCTGATTCTCGTCTTTGACACACCTCACAGTACATAAGTCTCTAGTCTTTCTCTTCCTTATTCGAGCAATTATATATATATATATACTTTTCAACCTCTTTGGTGTCCAACTTCTTATACACTTCTTTGTATACTTTAGTTTTTGCATTCTGAACAACTTTCTTAGTCTTCTTCTTGGCTAGCTTATACCTCTCAAAACTCAGTCCATTATAATTTTTTTTCAAATCTCTGTAAGAGTTTCGTTTGATCTTAATGGCAACTTTTATCTCTTCATTCTACCATGATATGTCTTTACATGGTAGAGCACCACTTCGTAACTCATCAAGTACATCTTTAGTTACTCTTTTAATGCAACTAGCAATTTTGTTTCATGTTGTATTGGGATCATCTTGGGCTTTTCAATCTGCTTCATGTACTACTCGATCTACAAAAACTTCTTAGTTACCTTCTTTTAGCCGCCGCCACTTAATCTTAGGATCTAGCTTACATTTATTTTTTTAAATCTCCTTCTAATCCGGACATCTAAAATTAAGAGTCTATGCTGGGTTACTACACTCTCACTCAGTACTACGTTATAATCCATACAATAATCTCTATTACTTTTTTAGTTAAAAAGAAATCTATTTAGCTCGCACTTGATCCACTTCTAAAAGTGATCAAGTGAGACTCTCTTCTTAAACTAAGTATTCGCTAAGATCAAATCATAGGACAATAATCTAGAATCGAGTTACCTGGTTCATTTCTTTTCCCAAAACTAAATCCTTTATGTATATTATCAAACCCATAACGACTAGTTCCTACATGCCCATTGAGGTCACCACTTATGAAAAGTTTTTTCTCTAATGGGTATGTCTTGCACTATCTCATGTAAATCCTTCCAAAATTTACGCTTATTAGACTCATCAAGTCCTACTTGTGGTGCATAGACACTAATAATATTAAAAATCTCCCTACTTAATAAGTTTAACTAATAAAATCTTATCACCTTTTCTCCTAACCTCCACTACATTCTCAAGCAATTGTTATCTATGATCATACTCACCCCATTATGATTTCTATTTCTACCAGTATACCAAAGTTTATAACTCCAAGGCTCTATAATTCTAGCTTCTTCATCCACCCACTAGTTTCCTGGATACACAAAATACTAACATTCTGTCTAACCATAGCATCAACTAACTCTGCTAATCTGCCTATAAGAGAACTTATGTTTCATGATGCTAACCTAATTCTATATTCATGAGCTAACTTCTTTGCTCTTACCTGCTCATAAAAGTGTAGTAATCTTTGCTCATTTGACACCACATCCGAGCGCCGATGTGGCGCTCATTTCTGGACGACGACCTAACAACCCTTGCCCACTTTTCACTACACTCGGGCTTCAATGCAATGTGTCACTCAGTAGGGAACACCCCAACGAAATTTAGTTCTTGGTTCATATTCATAATATGTGACAATATTTTACGTTAGCTGTCACAGGTCTACCACAATCCTCCTCCTTTATCTTAGCTTGGGACAAGCAGTGAACGGTGCAATGGTGGAGTTATATCCCTATATGACTGAAGTACCATAATTTATCTGTATTTTGTCAAATATGAACCCAAACTGGTTGAACCATACATATCTTAAACTGACCTTTTGATAGCATTTTGTAATTCCATTATTATGGGAGACTACCACTATTGAATTTCTTCTTGTCATCCATTTCTACAGTATAATTTTGTTTCTCATGATTTTAGTTAAAATTTATTTTCTTTGGTTGCTGAACAGCTGCAGGACTGGGAAGCTATGTGGAGGCACTTGTACGGAAAACTGAAACTGAGTTTAATGTACGGTTTCTTTTCTTGCCCACTCGACATCTAGCTAAATAGTCATCTTGCAACAAATTGAGGGCCTTCCCTAGATAGATGATTTTAGTGATTTTAAGTTTGCTTGAGATGCATCTAGTTAGGGCAATTTAGCTGTTTACAGCGTATTGTTTGCATGTCCAGTTAAAGTAGTTTTTCCTCTTTTCATCTGACCTTCTATATTGTGATTGATTTATTTTTGGTTTTCTTAATCCTAAGAGGGCGAATTACCACTCTGTTGTGAGTGCAGACTTGAATACCTGATGTCTTTCTTTTCATAGGCATTTAAGGTGCCAGGTATTTTGTCTGTACGTATATTTTGTCTTAAATTAATATAATTCCTTATAACCTTCCTAACTTTCATCCATCTGTATAGCATATGTGTCTGACGGGTTGCTGATGGGTTGCATGAACACAGTTTGATAGGTCAACAAATTTAAGTACCCTTCCAAGCCAACTGCTTATAGGTTTAGTCGCAAGTTCCATTCCTTTTTATTAGCTCCCTTGGAAGAGAACTTTGTAACATCTCAGGGTTGATGCACTTTAATAGCCAGTAGTAACATCTCAGGGTTGATGCCTGGTTGCAAATCTGTCATATTGGTTACTTACGCATAGTATTCTTCAGCTCGAAGGAAGCATTACTAACATCCCACCATAACTAATTTGTATCATCTCAAAAGTTTCATAGTTTCTATCTTGGAATTGCTGATCCAATGACATTTTCCACTTTATGAAACTAAAATTTCTAGTTCGTGTCAGGTCCTTGCATCTACATAGAAACATCATGTCCTACTCAAAGTATTGTTCCTACCTTGTTTTATCCTAGGACTTCCATAAATTTATCTGCACTGTCTTATCCCCATTCCACCCAAATCCAAATATCCTTTTACTAGGACATTCTAGCTGTAATGCATTCTGTAACTATCTCTTATTCTGTACATTTCCTATTTTCCTGTTAGAATATTGGCCACTTCCTTTATTGTTAGCATTTCTCAACTGCTGCTTGCTGTAATTGTACACAAGCACATAGTTTAACAGAATTCTGTGCTCTTCTCATGTAGGCACATCCTTGCAAAACTTTGATGTGCAAATTGGAGATAGTAGTTGACAGTGACTACCATTATGCTCCTTACATATGTTCTTTCTTCATTGGTTTCTTTGCAATTTTCGTTTTTCAAGGCTTGGAATAGTTACGGTCTTGGAAAAATAATAGTTGTCTAGTGGTGATGAGCCCATGGTTTGCTGATGAGTATGAGGACCATGACAGATAGAACAAAAAATCATTAATATAGGACGGATATAATGTTGAGGGACACTTACAATGGGATGCAAATCAGTCAACTATGCCTTTGTATGGAACACTTTCAGAGTTTAGAATAAGAAATGTTTGTCTCAACCCACACCTACACCCCCCAACCACCACCACCATCACCACCACAACTTCTTTATTGACCGGGCCTCACACATTTGCCTCATCTGTTATATCGTGTGTTGGGGTGCAAATGAATATGGCTAATGCGCATCGTATCTGATTTCGTATTCGATTTTTGGATGCGGATATCCATTTAGAATATGAATATGGATATGGTAATTGTAAAAATATCCGATATATCCGAATACATATTTGAATATATCGAATATATCTGAATATAACTATAGTTCAAGTACACTAAGTACTAGATGATGTAATATTCATGTTATAGAAAGTTATACCCATGTGATTTTGTATAGTTTTAACATCTTTCACATAAAAGTACCAAAATTAAGAGTAAACTCATTTCCCCTAGTTTTTCTTGTTCATATTCGCTAACATCCGACGAATATCCGACAAATATCCAAGTCCGAATTCATATCTGACAAATATCCAAGCCCGAATTCATATCCAATAATTATGGTTAGTAGGTTAAGATATCTGTATCTGAATCCATATTTACTAAAGAAAACAAATACGAATATGAGAATGCCTATATCCGCTCCGTATCTGATCTGTTTGCACCCCAAATCGCGTGTCTTGAAGTGATTGGTTGGCTGACGACTTTATTCTTCCCTTCACAATCAAGGTGCAGTACTTCTGTACTCTGCATTCAGTTTTTGTAAATATAATATTTAAAAACATTTTGTCTTGATCTTGCCTCTTTTGACTGAGTTTAAGGGGTCCAATTTAAGTACATCAATCTATAACTCATAAATTAAAGTACTTCTATTTTTCTCTGATTTTCTATTATTGATTGCGTTTAAGGGGACCAATTTAGTTACAACAATCTATATATAACTTCTATAGATAACTTGAGAATTTTTTTGGGCCCATGAATCTGTATTTAATATAAAGGATCTGATCATCTACTGTTGGCGAGGGATGTGTTAATGGAAGGTAATGGTGGCATGAGTCTTGATTTTATTTTTGGTTTTTCAGATTTATAGTATTAACCTAAAGGTGTATTCGATGCATATTTTCTGAGTACCGGTGTATTCATGTATCTTATCTTGGTATGTCCTACACCAAGGCATCATGCTTCATATTGTCTTAAGTATGCTGACACCCCTGCATGGATAGCAGTTTTATATTTGTCCTGCTCGCTTATTTGAATTTACCAGTATCAAGATTTTAAATCAAATTTAGAAAATATTTTAGCATTAACTATACGATTTAATAAGTCTCTTTTATTAGGAATTGGGTATCTTATCTATTTAGTACTTTATTAAGTGGTTTATAATTTATTACTAGTCTCGGAACACCACGTTCATTTTCAGCTGCATTATTAACATAGAAGGCTGTGCAGCTCCAAGAAGAATATGATTTTCTGATTAAATTTTTATTTAAGAGGTCATTAATTTCTTTTTTACAAAGTCTAAGTATTCTTTATTCATTTGGTAAGGTCTTGCTTTAGAAGAAATATTATTCTCATTAAAAGATTTTTCATAGGGTAAAGAAATAATATGTTATTTTCTTTCCCAAAAGGCATTAGGTAGATTTCTACATATTTGTAAGTTAAAATTTTCTTCAATTTGTTTAATTTTTTGTTAGATTAGACTAGATTATAGTTGTTTTGTTATATTTGTCTTAACAACTTTTTCTTAAAAAATTAATTTGATTTTCTTTTAGATAGATTTCTTTGATTTCATTTAGAAGTTTAACTATAGGATTTGTTATAAATTCAAAGATAATATTAGTCCTTTATAACAAGTAATTATGCCTCATTCATCAATTTTTTAATTGGCATAAGTTTTCCTAAGAAAGGAGTGTCTAATATTACATGTTGTGATAATTTTACTATTATAAAATATAAAGGAATACAAACTTTATTTTTATAAATATTACATCAGTAACCTTATATGATGCAGTTAATTCTTTATTATTAGCAACACTTAATGTTTGTGCAGTGTATTCACAGTATTTTAATGGTATTAATCCTTCTTTTATGCAATTAAGATCAGCACCACTATTTACACGTGCTATTAAATATTGTATATAAAACTCATTATTGATAAGTAGGTTTATCTTTATATACCATTTTTGGGTTATTATTAAATTCATGATTTGTAAGAATTGATTATTTTGAGTAGGAGATTCATACTCTGGGGGTACAGCTTCTTTATCCAATTCTCCATTCAATTCTTCAATTTTTTTTATCTTTATTCTGTTCTAATTTAACTAGTCTTGAATTTATTATTTCATTCTTCTTTCTTAATTTTTTTACTTTTGTTTTTAATGTATTAATTTCTTGATGTAAGTCTTGAATAGTTATTGGTTTTTTTCTTTATGTTTATATTTTTTCTAGAACTTCAGAAAGTCTATAAATATTATCTAATTTAGGAAATTTTTCTTCTTCTTTAGTAGTGATATTAACTCTATTATTTTATTCTTTATTATTTTATCCATTTCATTATTCACAATATACTCTAATAAAATCTTTCTTTCATCAGTAGTTAGGACATAGAGTCCATTCATTTTTATTATAGACTTATAATAATTTAATTGATCAAGTGTACAATATTAACCATCACACTCATGACAATTTTCTTCTTTAGAAGAGGTAGAAGATTGATCCTCTTCAGATGTAAAATTTGTTGGCCCAAAGGCCTATCACTCTAGTTTTGATGATGATCAACTCATGTAGTTATGTTTACTAATGATCTTGTGTTTAATTAGTGACAGATTTATGATCAAGATCTTAGTATGTGCATAGCTTCAACAAAGAATTTGAAGTCAAGTTTTGGAACTAGCACGGTGTTTGACCAAGTCAAGAAGATGAGAAGGCTTCAAGTGAAGACTTCAAGAAGATGAAGACTTGTGTCTAGGTATAAGATTTTTATTTTTAGATAAAATATAAAGGATAGAGTAGTTGGTGGATTGCTCAAGTATATATTACACACACACACACTCTTGATAGTTTTGTTTTACAAAAGATTTTCTATTTTAGAAAATACATGTTTGGATTTTGGTTTTCAAGTTTACATATCTTTAACCAAAACCATATTTAGAGCTTAATGTCAAAAACATAGATATTTCATCTTAATTGTGTAGTGGATCATATCCATACACACTATGCTTTAATGAATTCAAAATATCTTATTTTTGTATCATGAAGAAGTTTAGAAAACAAGTTTTTGAAAATACTAGTTTTCATTTAAGCCATATTTTCCAAGTTACAAAAATAGTCCAAATCTTTTATAACATGCCTTGATTTTGTGCAAGCATGTTTGTTTATCAAAGTATATTGGTAAAACTATTTTTGTATATTTTTCAGTATTTTATGGGATTTTTATGTGAGCCAAAAAGACCAAGTTTTAATCCCTAGATTTTTTGTTCCAGGCTTCAGCCAGTCGACTAGTCGACTAGGGTTGAAGTCGGTCGACCGACTCGGTCGACCGACGTGCACAGACTGCACGCCAGCTCTGCAGGATGGCCGGCCGACCGTCCAGAGAGCTCTGCTCTCTGGAAAGGCCCCGGCCGACCGTGCGGTCGACCGGACAGAGAGATTGCTCTCTGTATCCTGGCTCGGTCGACCGGCCGGTCGACCGATGGCTCAAACGGTCTAAAATATGACCGTTGGCCGGTTGGCCGGACGGTCGACCGACAGGCCTGACAGAACCCCAACGGCTAGTTTTTCTGAGCCTATAAATTTGGGGGTTTGGGCATTGTTTTCACCAAGATTTGGAGAGTGTTTTTGAGCCGGTTTTTCCAATCCTTTTCAGAGGTTTTTCTCCACAAATTTGCGAGCAAATATTTCCTATCTAAAGGGAAGATTTTATTAAGAGTGTTTAAAGTGATTCTTTAAGTTTTCCTCTACCATTCTCTTCTTTGTTTTTCTCACACAAACACTTGAGCATCCATTGATTATTCATTCTATAGGAGTGTTGTAGTGAGAGTGCTTTTAGGTGAGCAAAGTGTTGTGATCACCAAAGATCTTTTCTTTGTACTTTGAGGAGGCGGGCAAGTGTGCTCGTGGTGGTTTAGAGTTCGGTTGTGAACTCTTGGTTTGAGGTGCGGCCTCGGCGAGCTTGTGGGGCTTGCGTGTGTACGGGCTAGAGAGTCCGAGAGCTTGTAGGTGTTGCGGCACCGGGTGATCCATCGGGATCGATTATAGTGGAAATCCTTCGTGTGTCGAAGGCGGGGATGTAGAGCAAGTGTGCTCGAACCTCGAAACAAATCCCTTGTGTTTGCGATTGCTCACTCTCTCTCTCTTTTTGTCTCTTGTTTATATCTTGCATGCTTTTATTGTGTTTATCATTATATGCTTGATATACATTTGTGCTCATATTGATATACTTGCTTGGGTTTGTTTGCTAACACTTGTATTTAACCAAGAGAGCCAACGCGGCACCTCAACCCTTATCAAGGGGAATCTAGAGGAGTTTGTCTAGAGTCCTTCACGGGGAATTCGGCAACACTCTTGTGTTATACGTAGTGTTTAGTGTAAGAGTTTAGTTTAGGTCATAATAGTTTATACTTCCGCATTATTTGGCATTAAGTGACCATTAGATTAGCTATCACCTATTCACCCCCCCTCTAGGTGAACTTTCAATTGGTATCAGAGCTTGGTACTCTGAATTTGGGTCTTACAACCTAGAGTTAAAGATCCTCATTTTTAGGCTAATCACAATATTTTGTACACACACCATGGACTTCATGTCAGCACCCACTTTTGACATTCTTAACATTCAAATTTGGAAGGTTAAGATGTCCTTGTACCTCAAAGCTTTAGGTATTCATGTTTATCTTGCCACTACTAATAATGCATATTGCTTAGATGGTAAGAATTTTGAGGCTAATGCAAAAGCCCTTAATTCTTTAAAGTCTACCCTAGATGATGTTTATTTATCTAGAGTTTCTAACTTTGATTCGGCTTTTGTAGTATGGAATACCCTCATCTCCCTTGGCAAAAAAGATCAATACTATGCGGGGAGCGATTCGGATGTTGGAAGCGACACCTCCAACAAGTGCTATATGGTCCAAGGGGATAACCCCCTTGAGGTAACTACCGAATCCGAGGATGAGGATAATAACATGTCATATGATGAGCTTACTTCATTTTGTCAAATACTTCTTGAGAAATATGACATGATTAAAAAGGAGAATAAAAATTTGAAAAAGAAGTTTGATTGCATGCATATAGAAAATGATTCATTTAGAACTAAGATTGCATGCTTAGAAAAAGAAAATAATGTTTTGAAAAATGAAAATGTTTCCCTTCTGTCTAAATTAAATGATTTGTGTGAAGGGAACACTATTTTGAAGGATAAAATTGATTTGGTGGAAAACAAAGAGAAGTTATTTTTCAAGAAAATAAATCTTTGAAAAGAAAAGTTTTTGAAAAGGAAAAAGATTTTGTTTCTAAAAAGAAAAAAAAAATGATTCTTTATCTCATCATGCTTTACATGCCACCACTAATGAGATTAAAGATTTGAAAAATAAAATGGATTGTTTGAGTTCAACTTTGAACTCTTGTGCATTTAACCATACTAGGTTGGAGTCAATGTTTTCAAAGAAACAAACTCCACTCATTCATGCACAACATCATCATGCATATGCTTATGTTGCACGTCATGATCACACTCCTACACATAAGCATCCTAAGGTGTACACATGTACACATTGTGGCCGCAAAGGCCATTTAGCAAAATTTTGTTATGACAAGATGCATCATATTAATTTTGCTAATCATAAGAATTTTTGGGTTCCTTACAAGACTAACCCCAAAGGACCCAAGAAAATATGGGTATCAAAATCCCCACCTTATGTATTTGATGTAGGTGAGAGCTCTCACAAAACGTGAGAGATTTGGTGCCTTGATGGTGGGTGCACTTGAACTAAAAGGACACATATTTGGAGCACCGCTATCAAGGAGGTTTTGGTGGGAAAGACCACCAAGCTTGGAGCTTTGGAGTTGGTAACAATCTCTAAACTCCTACTTTTTATGTACATGCTTTTTACATATATCATATTCATAGCATGTTCATGTTTTGTGTTCTTATGTGCTTCATGTGGTAAAAACATGCTTAGATGTAGTTTTTATCAAAACTTATATTATTCATGTACAAATAGTGAGTTACATTTGATTTATATATATTTGCACTCCATGCTCATTTGTACCCACTATATGCACATGTATAAGTTAGTTTTGATGATTCTTTCATTTACACTTGTTTTGCCTATTTCATGTTTTTACTTCATGTATATGCATTTTTATTCAAATCTAATAAATATACATGTATACCCGTGAGTCTCTTTCCTTAATGCAAACATCATTAATAGACTCTTTTATGTTTGGGATATGTATGTGTATTGTTAGTTTTAGATAAATCATACATATAGCATGAAGATTAGTGTTTTAATGAAAAATGATTTTCATTATTAAAATGTGACTTATGATCTTTTTGAGTTTAAATGACTATTTTCATAAAAATGCTATTTACATGATCTTTTAACACTCACATCTTCATTTATTATTTCATGACTTAGTTTCATGATCATTTTGAGCTTTATAGACCATGAGTGATTAAACCTTTATGTATTTAGTATGATTTATGAAAAACATATGATTTGGTTTCATGTTTTTGAAGGATCTTTAACTAGTTTTTTTTAAAAAATTAATTTAACTAGTTATTTATTCTTCAATGTTTATGAGATATACACATAATCCTTTTATTATTTCAATTGGTATCATTGAATCGTTTCAATTGGTATCAATTTGACTCTATTTTTGTATATACTCATATTTTGTTTTTCTTATATATGTATGTATCAATTTCATTTGGTATACTCATTTTTCATACATATATATGAGTTATTTTTGCTTAAGTTAAAATTGATTTACATGTTTAAAGCACAAAGGTGTTTATGATAAGAAAATAAAAATTTTAAGAAAAATTCTCAAGATTTGTTTTATTGAGAAAATTCAAAATTTTGTTTTAATAAAGAAAAATCAAAAGATTTTTGATTTGTATTGCCTATATGCAAGGAGAGCTTAACATCTCTTCTACATATAAATTCATGTTGAGTGTATTGTATATTGAGGAGCTTGACAACTCTTCTTTATGTGATACACGTGTGTAGGGGGAGTTTCACATCTCCTCTTATGCATTACACATTATACGTTATGTGAATTAGGGCTTGTCATCCCTCTTTCATGTAATGTATATGTGTAGGGAAGTTACTTAACCGTCTTTCTCTTCATGAATGTATATCGCATATAACCTTTTACCCCTTTGTTGCTGATTGACAAAAAGGGGGAGAAAAATTTGTTGATTGTGTTTTTACCCCTTTGTTGATGATTGACAAAAAGGGGGAGAAGAATTTGAGATTTATATGTATGTTTTGTGAAAAAGGGTTGTTTATGCATATATGTTTTGTTTTGCAAATAGGAGAAAAAGAATTTATTTTGTTTTATGCTTGATTAGCATGTTTACTCCTACATTTGCATACATGTTTATGTGCCTCATTGCATATTTATTTTGTTTATTTGAGATGCATGAGTTAAGGGGGAGCTTCTTTGAAGCTTTACTTTAATCCATGCATATAAACTTCATGAGTTTTGTCATCATCAAAAAGGGGGAGATTATTGGCCCAAAGGCCCATCACTCTAGTTTTGATGATGATCAACCATGTAGTTATGTTTACTAATGATCTTGTGTTTAATTAGTGACAGATTTATGATCAAGATCTTAGTAGGTGCATAGTTTCAACAAAGGATTTGAAGTCAAGTTTTGGAGCTAGCACGGTGTTTGGACCAAGTCAAGAAGATGAGAAGGCTTCAAGTGAAGACTTCAAGAAGATGAAGACTTGTGTCTAGGTATAAGATTTTTATTTTTAGATAAAATGTAAAGGATAGAGTAGTTGGTGGATTGCTCAAGTATATATTACACACACACTCTTGATAGTTTTGTTTTACAAAAGATTTTCTATTTTAGAAAATACATGTTTGGATTTTGGTTTTCAAGTTTACATATCTTTAACCAAAACCATATTTAGAGCTTAATGCCAAAAACATAGATATTTCATCTTAATTGTATAGTGGATCATATCCATACACACTATGCTTTAATGAATTCAAAATATCTTGTTTTTGTATCATGAAGAAGTTTGGAAAACAAGTTTTAGAAAAATACTAGTTTTCATTTAAGTCATATTTTTCAAGTTACAAAAATAGTCCAAATCTTTTATAACATGCATTGATTTTGTGCAAGCATGTTTGTTTATCAAAGTATATTGGTAAAACTATTTTTGTATATTTTTCAGTATTTTATGGGATTTTTATGTGAGCCAAAAAGACCAAGTTTTAATCCCTAGATTTTCTGTTCCAGGCTTCAACCAGTCGACTAGTCTACTGACCAAGTCGACTAGGGTTGAAGTCGGTCGACCGACTCGGTCGACCGTCGTGCACAGACGTGCACGCCAGCTCTGCAGGATGGCCGGCCGACCGTGCGGTCGACCGGACAGAGAGATTGCTCTCTATATCCTGGCTCGGTCGACCGGCCGGTCGACCGATGGCTCAAACAGTCTGAATTATGACCGTTGGCCGGTCGGCCGGACGGTCGACCGACAGGCCTGACAGAACCCCAACGGCTAGTTTTTTTGAGCCTATAAATTTGGGGGTTTGGGCATTGTTTTCACCAAGATTTGGAGAGTGTTTTTGAGCCAGTTTTCCAATCCTTTTCAGAGATTTTTCTCCACAAATTTGAGAGCAAATATTTCCTATCTAAAGGGAAGATTTTATTAAGAGTGTTTAAAGTGATTCTTTGAGTTTTCCTCCACCATTCTCTTCTTTGTTTTTCTCACACAAACACTTGAGCATCCATTGATTATTCATTCTATAGGAGTGTTGTAGTGAGAGTGCTTTTAGGTGAGCAAAGTGTTGTGATCACCAAAGATCTTTTCTTTGTACTTTGAGGAGGCGGGCAAGTGTGCTCGTGGTGGTTTAGAGTTCGGTTGTGAACTCTTGGTTTGAGGTGCGGCCTCGGCGAGCTTGTGGGGCTTGCGTGTGTACGGGCTAGAGAGTCCGAGATCTTGTAGGTGTTGCGGCACCGGGTGATCCATTGGGATCGATTATAGTGGAAATCCTTCGTATGTCGAAGGCGGGGATGTAGAGCAAGTGTGCTCGAACCTCGAAACAAATCTCTTGTGTTTGCGATTGCTCACTCTCTCTCTTTTTGTCTCTTGTTTATATCTTGCATGCTTTTATTGTGTTTATCATTATATGCTTGATATACATTTGTACTCATATTGATATACTTGCTTGGGTTTGTTTGCTAACACTTGTATTTAATCAAGAGAGCCAACGCGGCACCTCAACCCTTATCAAGGGAATCTAGAGGAGTTTGTCCAGAGCCCTTCACGTGGAATTCGGCAACACTCTTGTGTTATACGTAGTGTTTAGTGTAAGAGTTTAGTTTAGGTCATAATAGTTTATACTTCCGCATTATTGGCATTAAGTGACCATTAGATTAGCCATCACCTATTCACCCCCCTCTAGGTGAACTTACAAAATTTTGATCAGAATTAATTATTATTCTTAATAATGTTCTACGAAGATTTTCATCTTCGATTTCTTCAATTTTCTTTTTAGTATAACATCTGTTAGCATAATGGCCTAACTTGCCACATTTATAATATTTTATATTCTTTTTCTTTTGCTTCTTAGTTTTTACATTTTCTTTTTTTTGAAAAGGTTCTTTTCGTTCTTTATCTTTCTTCTTATTATAAGTTTTATATCTTTTATTAATTTGAGAAGGTTTTATAGGGTCACTATATCTTTTTCTAAATTTCTTATATTTAGGGAGTTTTGGTCCATTTATGACAAATTGCCTACAAAATTCTCCTAACTGCTTTCTTTCAGAAAGTCTCTGGACCTTTAATTGATGTCTTAATTTCAAGTCATTACATAAGGCTAGTCTTTCTTGGATACATGAAGTAATATGATATTGTACCATTATTTTTATTTCTTAGAGTTTTTCTAACTCTCTCAGTAAAGAGATTTGGTAAGCCATCAATTAACTTAGATTTTCAATGCACATTATTAGCATCATTAAGTAGCATTACTCTACTTAAAAAAGTATCTTTATACCATCTAAAATGAGTTAAAGTTGGACATTTAAATTTTGCAGAAGAGTTCTATTCTTCTCTCCATGGTCTGTGACTCATCCAGTGAAGTATTCTAAACTAGTCATTATTAATGTATACACCGCATCTTGTGTTGGAATATTGTTTTCTGTTTTAATGACATTAAATATTTTTAAATTTTGTTCTAGCATGATACAATGATCCCACCAGCATTTTAAAATGCCAATAAAATCACAAGTAATAAAATTAGCTATATCTTTATCAGAATTATTATTCTGTTTGCAGACTGTAGCATACATCATCATCCTATGTAATTAGTCATGGATTACCTTTTCGGAAGCACCATAAATATTCCATTCATGGATGATTTTTTCATGATAGGAGTTCTGAACTAAATTATCTTCTTCAAATAATATATCCATTGGAGTTGGTCTTTTATAATAATATTTGTTAGCCCTTTTTCGTGGCTTAAAATCAAGTTTATTAATTTCATTATATTTCATGCTTTCTTTAAAAGAGTTTTCGATATTGGCTATTTGATTTAAATCAAGTTCATCATTTGATATTTCTGATATTGGTTCATCATGTCAGAGTCGGATGAATTACCCTGAATAGTATTTAAGTTTGTTTTTTTAATTGTTCTATTAGAGAAGTAATTTCTTCTTTTTAGGGATAAAATTTAAATCCACTGGCCTCAGGAGGTGATTTTATAGGAACATAATATGTTTTACCTTCCTTGTTTATTAAAGGAGTTTCTAGTTGAGCAACTTGATTATTTATTAGCATTTCTATGACAGATTCTATTCTAGTTAATTGTTACCCTAAAACTTAGACATAAATATTTGTATAATTATTTTGCTTAATTTTTTTTGTAATTCTTTTATTATTTCTTCCATATGATCAATTAGAACTTTTATTAAGGCTACTGCTTCTGTTGAATCGAAGCAGTAGTGAGTTTTATAGTTTCTCCTGGGGGATACATTGCTTTTATTTTTCTACCATTTATGGTAGCCCAAGATTTATAATGTTCTTCTAAAATATTTAATTTATTAATTTCATCATTTATATACGTTTCTATGAACCATTCTGAGAAGAATCTTAACTTATTTATTTGAGTAAGATGTTCATAATATTTATCTTTATAATAGTATCTTATCTCAATTGGAAATGTTTCTTCAAACCATTGTTTGAAATGAATATTTTCATTATATTCTTCGTTTAAAAATTTTCTTATAATACTTCCTGGTGTAAAATCCATTAAATATGAAAATCTATATGTGACTGTGTAGGAGAACCCGGATTAGGTTTCTCGTAAATTGGATGAGCTATTGAAGAATTAGAAACCTTTATTCCTTGAACTTCTAATTCTTTGTCTCTTCTATTTTCAAACAATAAATCTTGATCTCTTCTGTTATTATTGAAACTTCTAACTGATTGATTTTCAAAGTTAGAATTTTTAGAATCAGAGATTCCATTTGTTTTGGATTAAATTTGACTTCTACTTCTTCATCTTCTGTCTGAATTATTTGGTCTAGGTCTGTTTCTATTATAAACCTAGGAGGAATGAAAGAAGTTAATAATCAATTTTGTAAAAATTTTATTTCTTCTCATTTTAAAATTATATTTTTAGCTATATTTGATGATAATAAATTTGTTTCAACCAATGTTATTTTTCTTAATTTAGTTATTTGTTTAGCTTTAGGTGTTAATGTATTTAGAACCTTATAATGGATTCTAAAAATTACTGCAATTGTTTCAGATTCAGGCGCAAAATTATATCCATGTGTTTTTATATTTAAAGTTGCTGCCTCTAATATATTTGGATATGTTAAGGATAGACTTAAATTTGGATAGACATTAAAATAGACTGGACTATATCAAAAGCTAGTTTGCATGACTCTTATTAAGGATTGAATATAATCTAAACATCTAGCATCTCTTAGTGATGTTAATAAGGATGTATTTTACCCTTGAAGTGTTAAAAGTTTTAAGGCTATATGAATTAGTTCGATATGAATAAAATTATATTAATTAATGAAGGATGATAAGTCGTCTTCATTTAATAATTTGATTGATTGTTCATTATTATCTACTTGAATTATTTTTTTTATAGTTTTAATTCCTACGAAAGATTTAAAATCAAACATTCTTATGTTATAAATTTCTTTAGCTGGACTTTAGGGATAGACCATTTATTAAGTCTTCTATTTTTGTAGAATATTCTATTAAATTAGAATTCTTAACAGATTTACTTTAATCAGATTTGTAGAATTAGAACCTATTAGGCCCATAGAAAGGTTTAGAGTAAAACTATCCTATACTCTTTTTTATGTAACTAGTAAAAAGAATAAAACAAAAGGTTAAAAATCTACCTTATTTACATCTACCTAACCCTGACTAGTTTAAGATTGTAAAAACGGATGCTAGCAATATTAGGTTTGAAGGAATTCTTAAACAATTAAACCCTAATAAAAAAATCAGAAGAATTAGTTAGATTCCATTCTGGCAAATAGAAATTCAACTAAGTATAATTATTTTACAATTAAAAAAAAACTTCTTGCCTTAATAAAATGTATATATAAATTTCAAAATGATCTTTTTAATAAAAAATTCTTATTACGAATTGATTGTAGTTTTATCAAATTAATTGTAGAAAAAGATGTTAAAAACTTAGTTTCAAAACAAATTTTTGCTAGATGGCAAGCTGAACTGTCCAATTTTTATTTTAATATTGAATATATTAAAGATCGCGAAAATTCTTTACCTGATTATTTAACCCGTGAATTTTTTAGCCAAATGCAGGGTTTTATTGCAGGTAAAGGCAGAGGACGGGGAATGGGCAAAACTCCCTGACTTATCGTATCTAAGGAAATTTTGATTATGCAATTAGTTATCTTAGTAATTAGTTATCTTAGTAATTAGTTATCCAAATTTAAGTCTATCCTTAGCAGATCTAAATATATTAGAGGTAGTAACTTTAAATATAAAACACGTAGATATAATTTTATGTCTGAATCTGAAACAATTGCAGTAATTTTTAGAATCCATTATAAAGTTCTAAATACATTAGCACCTAAAACTAAACAAATAACTAAATCAGGAAAAACAATACTGGTTGAAAAAATTTTATTATCATCAAATATAACTCCAAGTAGAGTTTTAAAATGGGAAGAAATAAATTTTTCACAAAATTAGTTATTAACTTCTTCTATTCTTCCTAAGCCTATAATAGAAACATTCATAGACCAAATAATTCAGAAAGAAAATGGAGAAGTAGAAGTCAAATTTAATCCAAAACAAATAACTAGAATTTCTAGTTTTAGAAATTCTAACTTTGAAAATCAATCGGTTAGAAGTTTCAATAGTAATAAAAGAGATCAAAATTTATTATTTAAAAATAGAAGAGACAAAGAATTAGAAGTTCAAGAAATAAAGGTTTCTAATTCTTCAATAACTCATCCAATTTACGAGAAAACTAATTCGGGTTCTACACATTCAGATATAGATTTTCATATTTAATGAATTTTATACCAGGGAGTATAATAAGAAAATTTTTAAACAAAGAATATAATGAAAATATTCATTTCAAACAATGGTTCGAAAAAACTTTTCCAATTGAGATAAGATACTATTATAAAGATAAATATTATGAACATCTTACTCAAATAAATAATCTAAATTAAAAACAAGTTAGCAAAGTAATTAATTATATGAGAAGAGTACAAAATAGAGTACCTTACTCAGCCATTATTGGCTCTGATACCAGGTAGGATAGGGAATTGTGGGGAATTAAGATGAGATAGCAGTCACGCAAATCAAATCAAATCAAACTTTTATTTATGAATAGTATTTTACAAAGATAGGTAATTATATAATAAGAATGAGGTAGGCTCAGCACATGAGTATGAGATTACAAAGAAGAAGGTTTTTCACCGATGCCTCCTTCCTCAGAGCATTGCTCTTTATATAGGCCTTTTTGAGCCTAAAAGTTTCATGTCAGTTCTCCTTACCAACTAAGAGAGTCATAATAATATTCTCTTTTTCTTTTTGAAAGTAAGGAAACATTGATAATGATATTCTCCTTCATTAAAGTAAGACAAATGGATGAAAACTGACGGCTCTCTGGGGCTTAATCAGTTTTCCCTTTAACTGTGCTTGGATTCCTTCATTCTTATCTGGTGGTTGATTGGTGGATGATGTTAGTGCTTCCCTCATTGCCTTCATTATTGAGATTGCTTCATGGCATGCGTCATTGGAATATTTCTTCTAGAAGGGATTGTCATTGATTATTGTTTTTTAGTATTCTCTATCAGTTGACGGATGTAGTCATCAATATTTTCTTCAAGATTTGGATTCTTCTCAGAATGGTTCATAAAAATATATATAAATGATGAACTTAATAAATTAAATGTTTTAGAAGAACATTATAAATCTTGGGCTACCATAAATGGTAAAAAAATAAAAGCAATATATCCCCTAGGAGAAACTATAAAACTCATTACTCCTCAGATTCAACAGAAGCAGTGGCCCTAATAAAACTGTACACTAGAAAAGGAGGAATTCAAACACAGTTAAAAAGAAAACTGATTGAACTCCGGGGAGCCGTCAGTTTTGATTCATCTGTCCTACTTTAATAAAGGAGAATATCATCTTTAATGTTTTCTTACTTTTTAAAAAGAAAAAGAGAATGTTATCATGACTCTCTTAGCTAGTAAGGAGAGCTGACATGAAATTTTTAGGCTTACAAATGCCTATATAAAGAGCAATACTCTAAGGAAGGAGGCATCGGTGAAAAAACTCTCTCTTCTTCTTTATAATTCCCTGCTCATGTGCCGAGCCTACCTCTTTCTTATTGTATAATTACCTATCTTTATAAAATACTCTTTATATATAAAAGTTTGGTTTGATTTGCGTGGCTTCTATCTCATCTTAATTCCCTATAATTCCTTGTTAAACTTGGTATCAGAGTCAATAATGGCTGAGTAAGGTACTTTATTATGTACTCTTCTCATGTAATTAATTATTTTGCTAACTTATTTTTAATTTAGACTATGATTAGATACTTAGATATTGTTAGCTCTGGCTTCCACCTAGTGGAACGACATTTGAGTCGCGTAGGATATGTTGTTGAGATGATGACGTTAAGCTTTCGTAAATCATTGACAGTCGTGTTAGGTTTTACAGACTAACAATAAGTTAGGTAATCTAAGCTTAGTCTAAAATAAAAATAAGTTATCTTAGCAACTAGTTACATAAAAAGAGTACAGGATAGTTTTACTCTAAACCTTTTTGTGGACCTAATAGGTTCTAGTTCCATGTGTGTGTGTGTGTGTGTGCGCGCGCGCGCGCGCGCCCTCATATGATAATGTGAAACTTTCAGTCCAGGGGCTATTACCTAGTTACCAAAGGACATCATAACACATGACAGCTTGGATGGTGTAGTACCTCAGTGTGCTATGGGTAAGGATTTCAGGTTCCTAACATGCTAGCCTCTCTCAGATACATTTGCTCTATCCAGAATGATGCACCTGGGGGGACTATAGTAATTACCACAATTGAGGTTGATGAAGTTATGTCCAAATCTATAGAGATAAGAATATAAATGCTGTAACTATCCACAAAAGTAATGTCAAGGAAAGTAAGTAGAGTTTCCTTGTAGGAAATTGCGCAAATAATTTAAACCAACTTTTAAATTGGGGTTCATATGGTCCGTCCGGTCGCATTCTCTAAAATTACAGTTTGCTAGTCTGAGGCCAAAGATGAAATTAAATCTGGCTAGACATTCCATTGAGTACTTTGATTCTAGTACAGGATAACATGAATATCCAGTCTTTCAAGTTCATGCATGTTTTAATGCTTGAACTTTTCTTACTGCTGCTTGCAATTAATCTGGCCTGCAAAACAATTTATGCTTTCTTTAATTGCTTCACACTTTTTATTTTTGCCGTCAATTTACTTCCAAAATGTGATGGCCACTGTAGACAGGCAATACCACGGTTTTTACTCTACATTCTTCTTGGAGCAAATGCTTGAATTTTTGGCCCCTTCAAGAGGATCTTACCCCTTGCCTGCATGTCCATTGCTTTTCAGGTAGTTGTTCTCCAGATGAATGGGAATGATTATTCCTCAAACTCCATCCATGTATTTCATATTGGTAAGCTGAGGCTAAAACTTTCTAAAGGAAAGACCGCAAAAGCTAAGGAATTCTACTCCAGTGCCATGCAGGTGATAAACTGCCCAAGCAATTTTTCCTATGTATATGAATTTGTAAATTTATGAGCCATGTCAAGAACCTTTTCCCTCTTTCCCTCTTTTCATTTTCTCTTCTCTTTGTTATCCAACATACCATGAGTGAGTTATTCAATTGGGTAGTGATTACTTAAGAAAATTGGTTCATAGTTAATGGTTTTGTTTTTCTCCTTGTCAGATGGAGATGAGTGTGCAAGATGAGGGAGAGAAACTAGGGAGTCATTGTCTTTTCTAATCTTGTATTTTCCATCATATAGTGGAATCCCTATTGACTATGCTGGGTTTGGCCTAACTACATAAATGTTGCCTTCTTGGATTTTTCTTGTGTATTTGGTTTTATCTTAGTGTTTCTAACATCGAGGGACCTCCATCTGCAACAATAATAGCATAAAATCATTTTCGCCTCCAGTGTAGCTGCATGAGATACAAGAGAACAGCACAAGAAGTCATAGGATAACTGGTTGATCCCCTTGAATTGTAAAACTTGCTCCCACTAATAAAAGTGTTTCGGCCAATGTCCATTAATATTGGAGCATAACCCACTGACCCACTCGATACCCAAAACCCTACTCAAAAGCTGAACCCACCTAAAGCCCAATGAACGGTTTTTAAAGCTCTCAAAGCCCACCCAAATTTTTTGGGTTTGGATATTAAGAGTTTCAGAAACCTGCCTAGCCCAACCCATTGGCACATAAATGGTACATGCAAAGTTGAAAACCTAATCCAACTTTTAGTAAGAAAATCGGATTCGACTCTGAAATTTTGGACTCGAATTAGATTTAGGTGATTCAGATTTACAATATTAGGCCTGAATCAGATTTGGATCGGCCATGAATCTAGAATTTAGACTTACATCATATTAATTTAGGTACAATGTAAAGAAAGCTGAATCTGATTCCAAATTTGATTTTTTTTGGGGTTTGGATCGGATTCGGATCCAGTTACATCTACTATTGGATTCGGATTCAGTTTTGGATTCGGGTAAAACATTATCTTATTGGATTCGGTTTCAGATCTTGAATAGATCTTATCAGAACGCAACCCGTTTACAACACTAGTTAGCACCTCTAGCTGTATTAACATTTGCGTGGGGTGTCAAACCAGTAATTTTAAATTTGAGTGGGAGAAGGGCTCAAATAAGATAAGCTATATGATATGGTGCATATTTGGTAAAACCAATATGATATGGTCTTTGGAATTGTCGGAAGAATGTTTTACAGTTAAGGAACGGGACTCCTCGGTCCTTAGGTATTTCAACCAATATAACTAAGTTGAAATAAGTATTTGGTGCTTGGTTTCCTAATTTCTCCAATTTATACTCCTCTTTGCACCACTATGCTAGTAGTCACCATTATTTAAACTCGTAGCCACAATGCAGCGATTATTATAATGCAGGTGGTTGCATATGCAATTGAAGTTTCTTTATTTCTTTTTTGAAATGGTTTTGTCTTTTCTCTTCTTAGTGTACATAACACACACGTGCGTGGAGACAGTGTTTGTTGATACCTTGATCTACCTTGTGGTTACTGATGATTGGATAATTTTCTTGGCATATTTCTATATTAACTCTTTTGTGTTTTCAAAGTTGCTTATATATTATATTTAATTTATTTAAGTGATTATCTAATTATACTTTCATTTGTCAGAGCTATTTTTTGAGAAACTAAGATGGAACTAAAGCTCCAGCATTAGCTGAGAGAGGGCCCACTTATCAGTCCAACCACCAACACAAAATATCAAAAGCTACAAGCTGATCTAAATACTAAAAAGCCAAAAGCTCATCTTGGTTAAACAACATAAAAGAACAGGATACTTCTCAAACAACAGCTGTGGCACCACAACTAACAAGGAAACTACCCAATGAAAGCTGGTCATCAACATCCCTGAGATAAAGCTGAGAAACATCACAATTCTGAGCACCATCTGATCCCTCAGAGACACAAGGGACTTTGAGCTTGCCCCTAGCATAAGTTAACTAGAAGAAGCGTCAACCTTATGCTTAGAGGTAAAACCAACGTACTTGACCAAAATCAACAAAATAAAGAATAGAATCAAGTAATCATTAACTGAGATAGCTTTATGATTAAAAATCCTAATTTTCTCTCAGTCCAAACCACGCAAACATGGTCATCATAAACATATCCTGTAACTTATCCTTTTCCTTGCACCTTTTTCCCCCCCTCCCAGATAGTCCATCAAGAGTGAAGACAACCAGGTTTCCCTTTAACTTCGAGACATTACTTACAATAATCCTAAATCACACCTAAAATGGAGCACTGAACAAATAAATGCATGGCTGATTCTCTATGATTCTTGCAGAAAACTCATGGATGAGTAATATTAATATTTGTTTTATCGGGTTATCTACACGTAACAATTTATTCTCAGGTTATCTACACTTAACAATTTATTCTGGACAACTAACCAAGCCAATATTCTAACCTTAAGAGGAGCCACATTCCGCCAAATAACTTTAATCCAAGAGAAATACAACCATCATTATTTGTTAGAGTGATTGGTCAATTTTTATTTTATCATATGTTTCTTACTTCCATTTTTCATATATTTTGAAATAAGAGTTGCTTTAAGCCATCATTCAAACTTCATTGGAAGTTGGGTCTGATATGATCATTAAGAAAGAGATCATTACCTCACAAATTTCTCTGCTTATCATGTAAATGAGATTAAATATTAGGATCTCTTAGAAGTAACCGGTTTAGGATATCTTTAAGGCACACATCTATCGAG
Source organism: Agave tequilana (assembly GCA_038442645.1). Classification (NCBI taxonomy): domain Eukaryota; kingdom Viridiplantae; phylum Streptophyta; class Magnoliopsida; order Asparagales; family Asparagaceae; genus Agave; species Agave tequilana. Next base: position 25,464 of record JAVJIF010013543.1, on the reverse strand, counting down.
CTCAGGTATATATATCTTATTAAAGGAAATAAAATTTAGAAGGGAAGATCATGTGTGCTTGGATTGGAAGATAAAGTTCTCCGGACAGTGCCATGTTCTTGAATTTAATGTGCAAACATTCATGTTTCTGAATCTATTGAACCTCATTTATATGGAAATACTTGGATTTTATGCACGTGAATAATCATTTCAATTTTCTTAATAAGTGCAAACCAGTTGAGGCTTTCTTCTGCGATATTGGAAAACTCTTTGAATTCTTGATAATCATCTATTTCTAAAACTCTCTTGAATTCTTGCACATGCAATGCACGTGACAAAAAATCTATCATTTCTCACTTTTTATAACAACTTCTCAGCTATGCGGGGTTAGAGGTGGTGGTAACGCTGCAGCTCAGGCGCTATTTTGGCAAGCTAAGAAAGGCCTTTCCTTTTCGTTAGCTTTTGAATCGGAGAGAGAAAGGAATGCAGCAATTATGCTCGCCCGAAGATTTGCTTTCGACTGCAATGTAAGTATTGCTTACAAGACATTGAGACTTCCTCGCACATGTACTAGAGAAGTCCAACCTGCCCACCATAAAACTAGTTGCCACATGGAATCGGCTACTTCTGCTATGGCGTGATGTTTGGCAGCAAGGTTGTCAAGTTATGTAGATAGATGTGTAAACAATGAACTTCTTAACTGCCAATGCAGAGAACTTTTGCTAAACTGATCCTGTCTGGAGTTCATAATTCCCTATGATATTTTTTGACCTCCCTATGTATATGAATTAAGAATTAGTATGATATTTTTTTTATTGTGCTTGTTCTAGTTTCATATTTTTTTTATTCTACATGTTCTAGTTTCTGACACGCGCCGTGTTGAAATTCCAGATCATTCTTGCTGGACCAGGCGACCGGTCAGCTGTTGGAACCTGACATGGAAACATTTGACTTCAAGTCACAAGGTTTTTTGCAAATATGTATTGTTGAGTTTGTGTTGTGTGAGAGAAGATGGAACTAGGAACTTATTGCAGGAAATGTTCTGATTTTTGCTTGACTCTTGTTGCGACGAACATGGGGCATGATTTTTTAATTTGCCTTTGCATCAGGTTGTAACCAAATATTTGTGCTTCTATGTAATTCTAATTATTACTTTTCCTGTTCAGTTCCATTTTCCTATTGCCTCTCTTCTGATCTCTTGGCAACTTAGCTTGAAGCTGCATTTGTCGTGTCTTCCATGTTCTCAGTCCACAGTTGTCGCACTTTAAGATTCTGTAAGATTCAGGAATCAGTTTTAGTGAAACGTAAGTGGAGTTAATGGTCAACTGCTTTCTGTATTCAGATTTATTCTGTTTTGTTTTGTTTTGTATTTTCTTGGAATACTGTTTTAAGGCATCAAAATCACCTTGGGGGGACCCTTGAGCTATTGAAATGGGTTTCTTCATGCAATATATTCCCTTGAACTTTGTCTTAGGTTGATGTAGTCATGTTGAAAACATGCACCATTTTAATTATGTTCAATATGAGTACCATTTTTTAAAATTCATATTAGGAATAAGGATACATGTATATGGTTAGAATCTTTGTTAAATTCATATTAGGAATAAAGATAGAACTAGGGATAGGCATAAAAAAAGGTTGTAGGTTAGGATTTGGGATAGAATTAGGGATACGGGTTGGGATTAGGTTTGCATTATAGGTATATAAGGACATGTGTAAGATGAGGGTTATGATTACTTAATAATTAACTTAATCTCATTAGAATTAATTAATTAACACACTTTATGGTTTATTTTTGTAAATATTAGTATGAGGTGTGGGTATGAAAGGAGTTAAAAGTTGGTGCGTTAGTATACTAAACATTTAAGAGGAAAAAAGAATTAAATTATTAATAGTTTAATGGTTGGAAGAAAAGATGCAATTACAATTATTCCAAGTTTAAAGGAGGCACAAGTGTAAAGGAAAAATAATCTTTTCAACGCAATTATTAACACTGTTAGCTTTGATCAAAACCTTGAGGGCCAAAGTGTAGAAAATGAACTGGTTAGATTATTATTTAATTCATATCATCAAGAAGAGATTTATTTCTGTGAGTTTTTTTAATCACCTCTAGATGCATTTGAGAATATCCCACCCTGCCCAGATGAAGAGAGCTGGAATACCATCAGAGCCTGATGTTTTATAGGGATTCATCTCTTTAGTAATCACTAACTCTAGATGTTCTTGAACTCTTGAATGAATGTGTAAATCTCTGCTTTCTCTTTAAATAAAATAAATTAAGTTAAACAAAAATAAACAAAATCTAAACCTTCAAGTGCTTTGGTTTTATTTCATATGCTGAACAATTTATTCATAGTATGTCTCAAATTATGAGCCCTTCGCGTGAACTGTTACCAAGTCCAACAGGGAAGAATCATTGATCCAGCATTCCACAACTTTTGGCTCTGGACAATCGTTTTAGGACCGAGACTTGAATTCAAAACAGAAATAAGTACATCACGTTACAAAGCTCTACACTTGAAAACATTTGAAACTTGAGATTTTTGTTTAGAATTTGGAACTTTCAAATGGAAACAGAACGAAATATGCAGTCTCCAAGAAGTAAAATTGGCCGATCCTAGGTGAGAACTCGACCCAATAATTATTGGGAAGGTGAAGGTAACAGAAACTATCAAGCTCAGTCCAGCATCCCAATCTCATAATATCCTACGACATTTTTTCGACAACAAAACATGACCATCTCAGGGACCAAAACTCATTTAGATGGCTTGGGAGACTTGTCTGGTAGGATGTTATCGGGCAGAACAAGCTCTTGGGGGACTTCACGAACCACACCGAGCATCGAGTCGTATTCTTCATCCCGGCGAGCGAATTTTTTGCGTAATACCTTCTCAAATTCAATCTCGTCAAAAGGCTTTGCATTCTCAGCGGCATGTACTTGGGCCAGGTTCGTGTAGTTGGTTGCTGATTGGGAAATGAAAGCAATCTCTTCCTCAGTTAACTTCCTCAAGAACTTTGCTGGATTGCCTCCCCATACCTGTCAAGTTTTTCACAAATAGATTTAATTCCGATGAAAACAAGTTCTAACAGTAATAGGAGACAATTTGGATTTTTGTTCTAATTCTGCATCGACAAATGTTAGTCTGACAAATGTGATATATCCAGCAGACAGACTGGTAACGAAAGCGCCTCATCTTCAAGATAGATCACATACGAAAACAATGGTTAATTGACCATATCAGTCTCATCTTCAAGAATGTGTGCACGCGAGCGCGCTTTAGCCTTTCTAATAGAATGGATATATTTTTTTTTTCCTGGCCATAATAAAACAGCCCATGTGCAATGCATTTACAGTTGATGCACATTTGGTGTTATATAATTTATTAAGTGGTGTTAATCATCATATCTAGAAGATAACATGTTGACAGCATAGAAAGACCTAACAAAATCTCTTTTTCTTTCCTTGGAGCATGGGTGCATGAATGTGTTTGCGTGTGCATGTTGTTTTGAGCGAGGCCAGGAGAAGAAGAAAAAAGGATAAAGCTTAAATAAAGAAAGGGTTGTGGTGATGACCTCGCCAGATGGAATCCTTGTGTTCTGCCTCACAAGAGCACCAGCAGCAACCATGCCATGCTTTTCTACAACCACCCCATCGAGCAGGGTTGCACCCATACCAACAAAAGCCTCATCCTCAACAGTGCATCCATGCAAAACAGCACTATGACCTGTCAAAGCCAAACAGTTTAATAGTATAATATAGGACTTCCCACAAAAAACCACATTCAATCAACATGTTTTTCTCAAAAGAATGTGTGCCATAGTAACTCTTGATGCATCTTGACTGAAAAATTATGGTTTGTCAACTTTTTATGACAGGATCAGGCATCCACGAACATGCCCACAACCAAGGGCGGGCTACTAGGAAACAAATAAGCTTTTCTATGACAGCATCGGGCATCCACGAACATGCTCACAACAAAGGAAAAGCTAGGAAACAAAACAAGCACTGGATGACTTGAAAGTTGTTTCTGATGCATCCATGAGTGCGTGTTCATGAACGCATTCAAGTTGAAATTTTGTTCATTATCAAAACCGATAACGCGATAGATACGTACCTACTGTAACATTATCACCGATAATGGTTGGCAAGACCTTCCCAGCGAGATTTGATTTTGCCACGTGTACAAGAGAGTTATCTTGTATATTGGTTCCAGATCCTACCCTTATATTATTCACATCACCTGGACAGAGAAGGAAAAAAGGGAGAAAATTATAAGACTATAATATAAAACTGAAAGCAGTAAATTAAAAGAGATGAAATCAGTGGAATAGATATTACAAGAATAAGCTAATTTATCCAATCTTTGTTATGAAAATTTATTGACTAGGAACATAACAATTCCAGAAAGAACAGAGGCGATAAATATTAAATAAAGGTAGTTGTGGCAATTGTAGAGACCCAGCTTAATCCTGCCTACACCAGTTTTCTTCGTGGTCCTTTTTTTTTTTGACAGCATTGATGAGAAGATGACAATAATCCTTCTTCCCACATTCCATACTTTACAATCCTTAATTAAACTTCCTGTAAAAGTTATAGAAATTTGTTCTAAAAAGAAAACAAAAATATTGTATTGAGTATGAGTTGCGGAGGATAAGAGCCCTACTTATGTATGCTTTTACAAGATCAACACTTGAGAATGTACCAAAAAGGACTCAGCTAAGCAAGTAGCCAACAATACTAACAGCATGCCCAATTTGCCAATTCCGGGCCGTTAGGTAGCTCTCAAAACCACCATAAGGTTTGCTGAGCAGTATCAAATCCCATCTCTCTTTTCTTTGAATTTCTGATCTCAAAATAAGAAGACTTTTCAATTTGATACCCTGGATTTATGCTTGCCTGCTTTATCTTGTCTTAAAATTGAGTGTAACTCTCTATAGCAGACAATCATCTTTCAACTTCTTCAAGATTGTTTCTTAGTCTGGGAGATCTTAGGAGGTTGCACTTTAGTTGCACGAGCCAACATGACCAATGATGGGATATGTTTCAGTGTCCTTGAATATATTGAAAGCTCCTCTTTTGTTCCTTCACAGGGACTAGGAAATAGGAATCAATTAAGGGGGTTGGTGTCTAATTGACAGCCGGTCATAAAATTTTATCAAATCTTTTATGGAGCCTTATGCCGCGTTAAGTTTAAAGGGAAATGCTTGACAAACTCAAAATAGTTTGAACTCCAATTTGAAGACTTCTGAATGAAAAAGGAAGGTCATTTTTCTGCATCAAAGCGAGAATGTGGATATTAATAGGACCCACAAGCTATAAACTCTTCTGGATAGTGAGAAGAATACTCATTCTGCTTTCCTTGTTAATGTAGGTGAAGGCTCAATTATTTTTCATTATCTTTTGATAATATGTCAGGCTTATTTCTGACAGATCTCCTGAATTACCAAAATGCCTGAATAAAATGAACAAAAGGTCTCACAATAAACCAAATCTAAGACTCTAACCGACCCCAACCAGTTAATCAAAGACTAAAACAACTTCAACACACCTAAAAGACTAAAATTTTTACTCAAAACTATATCCAATCTCGATCTAGTGGCTTAAATTAAATAACTTTGTTAAACTCTTGATTAGTTAGTTTCCTATTAGGTGTTTTTATTCTAGTTTATGTTTTATCATGAATTTCTATCATTTTAGCAGTCCTACTAAGATCTTGAGTTGTATTTGTAATTGTTTATAAATAATAGAATTGAGGGAAGAATCAACTCTCTCGAATCTTTTTTTTCTCAAATTTTGATATAGTATAAGAGCCCTAGACTTTTCGATCCTTTGCGATTTTAATCGTCATCATCTCTATCCGCCATCACTAACATCATCATCAATTCTTCTTCATAAAAAAATTCCCCTTCCTTTTAGTCTATTTTTTCTTCTGATCTGATCTAATTAGATCTGTCAGGGAAAAAAAAGAAAAGAAAATTGTACTGTTCATAGTGAACAGTATTTAAAAAAAAAAAGAAAGAAAGCCTCAACAACTAGTTTTGATGTGTTCTCGACCTTCTTGGTTCGCTGTTACTTCTTTGCATGCTCGTTGTGCTTGCTGATGATCTCTTGATGTTTCCAAAGTCTTCGTTGAGGCCAACTATCTGCTGTACTTCTATCTGCTGCCTTGCTTGAACGTCTATATTGATGTTTTGTGTTAACTAGTGCTGCCTATCTACCTACCTAATCCTAGGTTGCACAATTAGTTACGGACGTAGCGACACGACACAACATGACACAGACAGAGCGAAACGACAATCTTGAAAATTTAGGATAGGACACAGTAGGGGATACAATATTTTTTAACACATTTAATATGATTTATTTTGAATATTGGCTAAAATGATAGGAAAAACTAAAAAAAACTCATAATTGTTGTTGTTGCTGGTGGTCCGGTGGCGTTGCTGAGGCGGCGATAAAGTTATGATGGTCACTACAGTAGCCTCTACAACTACCCAACAGAGAAGAGAACAGAGGAAGAGAAAGAGACATGGAAAAGAGAGATAAAGGAAAGAGAAAGCCAACTTTAGTTTAAATGTTTTAAAAGACTCAAAACCGCTTTGAATTCACAACTTAAGTTTTTAGGTTCGGGTCCAATTTCGACCCAAACCCAAAAACCAGCTCACTTTAAAAAAAAAATTGAATTTCGACCCAAATCCAACACCAATTCTTCTCCTTCCTCTCATTCTAGGACTCTAAAAACCCAAACAAAAACTGATGGGGGCAGAAAATAAACCCAATGCTCCACCGCCAAGTCCTCATCATGTCCTTGCCGCATCTTCGCCACTTCAGAGTCATATCACAGCTGCTCCCACCACGAACTGAAGGCGGACACGGTCGGAGACGAATCTGACATGAATCCGCCTCTGTCTACGACAAACCCGTGTCGGATTCATATTCGACACGAAAGCCGCAACTAATCTGCCATGTTCGTGGACTGGACTTGCTCGTGTTTACCTAACCTAACTACTATCTATTATGTCTTCCAAAGAACATCAAGCACACATTTGATTCCATGTCTTCAAAACAGTTCTTTGCTACTACCGTGAAACCCAATTGTACCAACTACCTTCATTGGTCTCAATCTTTCTGTCTCTTTATCGGTTCGCAGAAGAAGCTGAAACGTCTTACGACAGATCCCCAACAAAATGTATTGATGTCTATAATAATTAGGTGGCTAGTGATTGTAATGTGATGACATGGCTACCTAACAGTATGGATGAGAAGGTCAATGCAAGTGCTATGTTTATAGAAACTGCAAAAAAAAATGTGATACCTTGAAAGAGATGTATTCCAATGAGTACAAAATATCTTTTGTGTTGTTAATCTGTGTGAGAAGTTACTGACTTCAACAGGAAGGTTACTCTCTATCTGACTACTACTCTGTGTTAAAAGGACTTTCTCTAAGTTGGATTTTTATTAACCCTTTGTACTGGATTTGAAAGTGCTTCAGCGGTACCGTGATGAGCCCGCAGTGGCTAAGTTTCTATCTGACCTGGATACCTCCTTTGACAATCAAATTTGAGAACAGATTTTTGGTGGTGATACAATTCCTTCTATCTACCACTCTATCTCGAGTTCGTGTCTGTATTAGAGGTGATTCTACTTCTGGTGTTGAGAACTCCGCTATGGTAGTCGGAGGCCGTGACAAAGGTGGAGGACGTAATCATGATCGTGGCTGCAATTCAAGGAGAGGACGTGGACACGGAGATAATGATTCACGTCACTGTACTCATTGTAACATCAGATAAGTGCTGGGACAAATTTGGTAAACCTGAGCTCAGTTTGATAACACTACGCCTACATCTACTTCAACTGCTACCTCCTTTACTGATATTTGTATTGTGCAGATTTTCCAACTAGATTATAAGCATTTACTTCAGCTACAGACTGCTCTGGCATCCCAGTCAACAAATACTACTCTGGATGGATCTACTTCAGATACGAATGCATTTATTGTTTTCTCTAATAAGTTTTAAGTATTATATTTGGAGCTTCCACTCATATGATAAATATTAAAGAAAAATCACTTTTTTCTCTAGATAATATTCTTCCTGTTAAATATTGCTAACGGTACCACTTTCGCTGTTAGTGGAAAAAAGAAGAGTTGATCATGCTACCTCTTCTTTGTCAGCAAAATTACTACCTATTCTTCATGCTTCTTAAACAATGTCTTATTTGTCCCTAAATTTCCTATTAGTCTACTATCTATCAGCAAAATTACTGCACAAAGTCATCGTGCAAAATTTTATCCTTCTTATTGTGTGTTTTAGAATTTGCACACTGGGATGAAGATTGGTTCGGGTCATGAACACGGCGGTCTCTATTATTTGGATGATGGTACACTCCACTTTGGTTTAGCTACTATTTCTCCTTTTGATACTCCACTACAATGACATCATAGGTTGGGCATCCTTCCTTCAAAAATTACGTCAAGTTATACTGATTGAGTCTTTTATTATTGCTTTAGAATATGAGTCTTGCCAGTTACGAAAGCATCATCATGCTTCCTACCTTAGTCGTGTCAATAATAAGAGTAGTAATCTTTTTTGTTTAGGATCAGTGTCGTGTTACTTTTATGTCTGGATTTCAGTATTTTCTAGCTTTTGTGGATGATTATTTTGGAATATCTTGGGTGTATTTGCTGAAAGAAAGAACTCGGGTTTCTATTGTTATCGAAGATTTTATCAGTGAAATAAAAGCTCAGTTTTCTAATACTATTCGTGTTTTGCGTACTCATAAGTGCACTCAAAAAAATTCTCATTTTTGTGCATCTCATAATATTTTACACCAAACTACTCGTCCACACACTTCGTAGCAGAATAAAGTTGCTGAAAGAAATTGAGACACCTCCTAGATATAGTTCGCATTGTTGATTACCTAAAACTTTTCGAGCTAAAACTATTCGTTGTGCTTGTATTTTAATAAATAGAATGCCCTATTCTATACTGCATGATAGAATTTCCTTTTCTTGCTTGTATCTTGATAAACCCATGTTTTCTATTGTTCCTCATGTTTTTAGTTTTACGTATTTTGTTCAAAAAATTTATCTTGAATTAGATAAGTTAAAACCTAAAGCTATAAAGTATGTATTTGTTGGTTATTCATGAACTCAAAAAGGCTATAGGTGTTTTGATCTTGTACAACATAAGTTTTATACTTCTACTAACATAACCTTCTTTGAGTCAGTTTTGTATTTACTCCTACTACTACTCCTATACCTCAACCTATGCTTAGTTCTAAGGATTTGGAAAAAGAGATTATACCTAAACCATTGGAAGTGTATACCAAATGTTTCAAAGGATGAGTCTCTACTTCACTCCTTACTGATCCAGAGTCTACGATTGTTGATTCTGATCCTCCTCATTTTGCTTCTCTGCTTAATCATCCTTCACTTCCTACTACTGAGATGGATAATTCTACTTCTGATTTGGATCTTCTAATTGCACATCGAAAGGATAAACGATCTTATACTCAACATCTTATTTTCAATTTTGTTTCCTTATGATCATCTTACCCCCACTATCCCGTCAGTTTGTCATGTCTGTTTCATCTATTTCTATACTTTCTTGGGATTGAAATTGCTTACAATAAACATGGAGTAGTTCATTCTCAATGGAAGTATGTTTTGAATTTACTACAACAGACTAGACTACTTGGCTGCAAGATAGTGCTTATATGGATACTGAAGTTGATTTGAGGGATGAGATTGGACCCTTGTTTGAGAATGTTTCTCAGTACATGAGACTCGTTGGTGAACTTATCTATCTCACAGTTATTAGACCAGATATTGCCTACACTATTAGATTAGTGAGTTTATGCACAAGCTCAGAGAGATTCATTGGAAGGCTGCCTTACAAATTCTAACATACATCAAAGGGTCTCCTAGTAAAGACTGTTGTATAAAAAGCATGAACATCTGCAGATTGAAACTTTTTATATTCGAATTATGTAGGAAATAAAAGAGATAGAAAATCTATTTCTGGCTGTTGTACTTATGTTGGAGGTAATATGGATACACTTGGAGTAAGAAACAGAATGTTGTCTCGTTCCAGTGCTGAAACAAAGTATAGAGCTATGGTTCATACAACTTATGAGATGATGTGGCCAAAATCTATGTTGTAAGAACTTGAACTTAGTGCAGATGGTCCTGTGCCTATATACTGTGACAACCAGGTTGTTCTTTACATACCTAGCAATCATATCTTTCATGAGAGGACCAATCACATAGAGGTGGACCACCATTTTGTTCATGATGCGGTCTCTCGAAAGCTGATTTCTACTTTGTTCACTCTATCCTTTAAGGAGGTCGCTTCTATGTTTACAAAACATGTTTCTTCTAGAGTTTTCTCGTACTTATGTAATAAGCTGGGCATGAAAGATGTTTATGCTCCAACTGAGCGGGAGTGTTAAAATCTTGATTAGTTAGTTTCTTATTAGGAGTCTTATTTTTAGTCTTTATTTTATTGGGCGTTTCTATAATTTTAGGAGTTGTACTAACTACTAAGATCATGAGTTGTATTTGTAATTGCTTATAAATAATAGAATTAAGGGAGGAATTATTAACTCTCGAATCTTTTCCTCTCAAAATTTGATAAACTTGTATACTGTCTTGCCTGATCATGCATAACAAGTTGAATAGATAACACGGGACCATAGAAAAAACTAAATCTATTTAACAAAATATAACACAACAAGACATTGACTGCAAGAAACATCTTGCTCAATTAAAAATCTATCAGCAATGCCCATCAGTTTCATCGAGTTTCCTTTTCTATCACGCAAATAATGACCTCACCAAGTCACTGTGCAACAACTGAGATCAAGACAAAATGCTACAAAGAAGCATACAAACAGCTCAATTACATCATAGAGGAAAGGTGGACGATAGGGATTTAGCATTTACAAGAAGATTCATTATATCTACTATCACCCGGGCCACTTCAAAATTTTAGTTCGGACATATAGACTTAGATGCTATAAAATACCAAAACCTATGGCATATGACATCATAAATTTATTATCATATCACTATTCTACTGCAATCTTGAAAAGATCGTCTGTAGTTTATTATTCTAGTTTATTATTCGACAATTCTTCTAAATGAAAATGTGCCCCATTTAGCGTAAGTGTGTGCATTCTGTATGAAGATTACAAAGATTGACATCTTTATTTAGCTCAAAACATGTATTGGCTTCAAGAATTGTGTCCCATGGAAAAACTCATTATACACATGGTTATAAATATTAGCCGATATGGCTGATATATCAGTTTTGAAGGCCTAGTGATACGAAATGATGAAATAAAAGGACATATCAGTTTGTGCTTGTATAGGCCAATATCACCCGATATTGGCCGATACGGTATCAGTGTAGTCATTTGGGTTTTTGAAGAAAAAAACTCAGGTTAGGCCCCAATTTTTAGATACATGTTCCAAACGTAAATTACTAAATTCTAGATATGGTATCAGAGAGGAGATGTGTCTGCACTTTGCAGTGACAGATGGAAACCATGTTTAGAGAAACAAAGTACTGAAAATATTTTTGGAAACAAATATGTATTTGACTTTGCAAAAAGAAAAATATATACTATGAAACACGCAAATAAGTTTGTCACCTGTTAACTTTGAATATATACCCTCCAAAATTCAAGATGTACATCAAATGCTGATGTGAGCGGACATGATTATCCATTCAAATGTGAGATGTGTATCGGACCTTCTCAGGAAGGTTTGAAATATACAGAACACACCAAGATTGGAATTGTCAAGGTCCTCTATGTCACAACAACAATAATGAAGCCTTTATTTCAACTTTAGGGATTTGGCTACATGAATCCCTTTTTACATTCATTTATATTCAAAGGCTATCTCCGCTTATTAAATAATCAATCACCATATATCTCTTGCACTGCCTTATCCCATTTGGTTTTGTTAACCCTAATGATGTCACAGCTAACCAGTGCACTCATCAGTTTTACTGCATACATCCAAATACCTCAAGCAATTCCACCTCATTCATCCTCGATTCAACCTACCTCTTAACTTTTTACGAATAAACTCCTTCTGTACGCTATCTGCTATCATATTATTGGTCATCCATTTCAACATTCTCATTCATTTGCACTCTTTCCTTGGACCCATTGTTTATCATTTCCTAACATTTCATTCGTAAAGCAAGGCTAATTGTGCAACAAATATAAATTTTCCTTTCAACTCTGCAGGCATTCAACAGTGGCATAGTACTCCTGAAAAATACTTCAACCTTATTATGGTTTCTTATCCTCAAGATTAGTGATTGATCCTAAATATCAACTTAACCATTCTCAGATTCAGGCTTACCAATATCTATTATCCCCTTGTTTCTTCTAATCTTTTCTTACTTAAAGTTACATTTATAAATTCCGGTTTTTATAAATGTACTCCAGTACTTCAAATTAACCATCATGATTCTCATCCTCAAGATTAATGATTGATCCTAAGTGTCAACAAAATCATTATCACATCCGTGCCTAACAACATGTGTTATCCACTCATGTCTTATAGTCTTTTTTACTTAACTTAAAATTTACATTTATAAATTCTGGTCATTCTGTTGATTTAAATCCTTTGGATCCTAAAGCTTCTATATACATTTCTACTTCAAAAGTTATCCCCTCTCTGGTCTTAACTAATAAACACGATATACAAACAACATGCATCATAGGACCTCATCCTTAATATGCTCAGCAAGTTCATCCATAACTAATGCATGAAGGCAAAGGACTTGGCAGTCAGCACTGATCCTTGATATAAGCGTGCTACCCATGACGAGATACCAAATAGATTTGCCTCTCCACTACTAGTAAAGATACAATTGTAACCATATACTTAATCACATCAATGTAGTTGCAACTAGATATTTTAAACGTACCACAACTCCAGAATGATCATATCATAAGCTTTTCTAAAATTAATGAAAACCAAAAGTAGATCGTTTCCCCTCTTATTATCTTTCCATTAACCATCTTGATAAGTATAGCTTACACAGTAGACCTCCCTGGAATCAAACCAAAACGGTATTTTAAAATGATCTGTCAGTTTTTCTTGACCATTTTTTCTAAATTTTCATAAGTTTATTTCAATGATGGTTTATATATGTTGTTTATTCCAAATAAATAGGTGCCAACATGCTTCTTCTACATTCATTGTGCACTTTTCTTGGTCTTTATTTGATATAAAGTAGAAAGTATTATACAAATCAGCATCCAGAGGAAGGCAAGCATATTGCACAAACAAGAAACATACCTCTGAGAACGCATCCATACCAAATTGAAGATCCTTGTCCCACTTGAACATCTCCAATTACAGATGCACTTGGGGCGACAAATGCATCTTTGTGAACAATAGGAGTTTTGTCAAATATGTTCATAAGTGTGCGGTGCCTTGACACTGAAAACATATAAAGATAAATGCTTGTTATATGTCAGCAAACTCATACATAAGAATTGGAATGCTCTTCTACATCCTACCTGAGCCAGCAGTTAAAACTATCTGCTTAAAGAGTTAGGATTACATTTAACCATGGGATTAACAATCAACAAAAATAGAAAGGCGATAAAAAAATGTGTGAACAGAATGCTGAATATCTGCATAAGGTTTATAAAAATGAAAAGAGTACATGTTGACAAAATGATTAAGAAATAAAATGTCTACAATATGTGTATGAATATGCACAAAAAAATGCCTTCATACTGTGGTTATACTCAAAAGGAAGATACATGGTCTAGAAGTTATGACATCTGAAATAAAATAAATGAAAAGAATTTAAAAATCATACAAAAAATGGAGTTAGAGGAACACACTATAAGTCTTACAGTTATCACGCCTGAAGCAAGATAAACTGAACAAATTGACTCACAAAAGTTTAAGTTTACAGGAACAGTGCATGGTTGACACCTATTTCAGTGACATTTTTCTCTAGATTAGAAACAGAATTTTCTGTCATTTATAACAGAACAATGATATCATGTATGGAAGATCACATGGTCAGCTGTTACGAGGAGCCAAAATTTAAAGATGCGCTTGCATAGACATTGGCTACAGATGAAGAGCCATCTAAAGGCTAACTAAAGTTCTTCAATAATATTTTTTTCAAAGTTGCAATTTCTGGCTAAAATTAAAAGCATTATCCAACTAAGCAAAAGTTACAAAACACGTCCAATTATGTGTGCCTCGGAGTTGAATGCATTTCTCTATAGTAAATTTATCATCTTTTCTTCTTCTTCTAGATGATTGCTCAAGTCTAAGAGAATTCAGAGGACACCACCTGACCTTTTACAATTATGGCAAGCCCAATTGTGTACGTATTTTGCTTGGCCTATGACAGGGTCGACGTCAGGTGTACAACCAATTGTGTAAATTTGGCAAATCTTTCGTGGACCTTGCTCCACCACACCTTGATGGGAAAAGGCTTAGACGACGATGATGATAATAATGACATACAAAACACGTCATAGATATCATATAACAGATGGAGAACCATCTAAAGCTTAACTAAAGTTCCTCAATTATTTCCGAAGGATCAAGCTCTTAAAAAAAAAAATCAGTATCCAATTAAATATAACAGCAAAAACATGTCCTACCCATGACACTCTTTGGAATTCCAAAGTATAAGAGTATGTTTGGGCTAAGGCTTTTACTCATGCTTCGCAAGGGCATCAGTTGTCATTGTCTTAATGCTTTGCTTTATCGTTTTATTCCAAAGTTGATTTTTTCCCCTATTGTTTAACTTTTTGCAGACAGGAGGTGAGATATAGATAATTTTCTTCTAATAGCCTAAAAGATTGTGGCTATTTCACTTTGATTGAAGGAAATTGAAAATGGTGTGGTATCTCTGATCTCAATAAAGACTTGCAGGGTATGTTCACTATTTAGTTTCTTCATCTTCTTCTATTTAGTTTCTTGCGCATGTGAAAATGAATATGAGAGGTCATACAAAGAGGCAGATAAAAAGATTCTTTTATAGTTTTGCCAATACTGATAAAGGTTACGTTGGAACATGTATCCTCATCTATGTTGGAAGATCTCAATTAATCAGTCTTCTCTCTGACTACATATGTTGTCTATTGCTTTGCCTAATGCTACAGTAATAGTTTTAAGAGCAATAACTCGTAAAATGTTGTTTGAGCAGGAATATCCTGGCAACCAATGGGTGGATATTGTTAGATATAATACATAAGTTTGGTTATAGAGTCCTAAAAGTATTTGGAGTCTTATAATGTCCAGACAAGAAATAAATCATTCATAGGGTCCTTGTAATGGTAGACCTATCAATTAGATATACTATATTTTGCCCCCACTAGTATTCCTGGCTTCGCCATTTAGGTGGGTCTAGTGAACAAATTGTCAAAATATCACTATTGATGGCATCTATTTGAGGATCAATTGATGCATAGGCATTGTAACGGGCAAAATCATTTGTGGGATCTATATGCATTCACATGCTTATTAGTAACATATGAAAAGAATAACAGTGGAATTGAAATGTTAGCAGAAAAAAAAAATATGAAAGAAAGGCACAATTCTGGAGGTAAGGGAATATCATGTATCCATATGCATTAAAGATTCTTATTATAATTGGTATATATCCATCCTAATGAGTTTTATTTGAAAATTTCCTGAACATACGTGGAATTTGGTGGAACACTAAGTAATTTCACGATTATTAAAATCAATTTTAATTACAAAATGTTCCTATTATACAAAAAAACATGATATTGACAAAAAAGAGAAAGTGAAGCCTTCTTTCAGGAACCAAAAGACTCCAGACTACAACATGGAATAGTTGGCTAAGAGTTTTTGTTATTATTCATAATAAGATTTAAAAAAGTCAAAAGAACTACCAAAACATCTCAAAGAATTATCATTCTCTAAATAAATTTGGAGTTTTCTTCCTGGATCCTTTTCAAGAAGAGGAAAGAAAAGAGGTTAATGCAGATGCCATGCGTCATGACCCAATGTTATCTTGCTTATTCATCCATTAAACTTGTGTTATCTTTTGATCTTCCAAAATTGTCAATTCTGAAGTTTTATGCATCTCTGATTAATTACAAGCAACTGATCGGTTATATCTTTATGCCTACTAAACAAGTATCTAAGAGGAAACAGAGAAATAGTTTCGGGGAGATGAATGATCAATGCAACCGAAGATTTCTAGGGCTGGAAATTGATTTATATGGTTGCTCGCATATCCTTGCTGGAAAGTAGTACAAAATTAAAGATGAAAAATGTGATAATGAAAATAGAGATGTGAACATGATGGATCATCTGATTCTTGTGCTTATGATGACCTATGATCTAGCATAACACTTGAATATCAATGTTCTAAAATGCAGTTACTTAGGTTGTTTCAAGGAGTTGAGTGCTTCGCCAATGCCCACTCCTTCCTTACCAACGGGGTGTATGCCAAAACATAATATTGTTGATATTATCAAATTTCATTCACTTCCATTATATCATAATTGTCAACCATAATTACAATTAAGAAGGGTGAAGTTGTACTCATACAAGCATAAGATATCATTCCTATCTCTAACTCCAAGTGCAACGAATTATTCCCAATTTTTCAATTTGTTCGCAAATTTCTAACTGAATAAAGAAGTTGTAATAGCTCGCAACCATGTCCTACTCCTAATCCCATCAAACACCAACATGGCTTCCTCTATGAGCAGATTTAGACAATAAAAATTTAAGAGTTGATGAGTCCTCTCTATACACTTATTTATAGGCAAATGTAATTACAATTTACAATACAAGTTGGACTCTTTTAACTCCTAATTAGATAACTACAATATAGATACAAGAAAATCTAATTTTACTCTTAATACAACTCATATATCACTCCTTATACAAATCATATTTCCTAACACTCCCCCTCAAGCTGGAACATATACATCATACATGCCCAACTTATCACAAATAAAATCATATCTCATGTCTTCTCAAGAGACTAGTAGATCTGCCAATTGATGATCAGATGAAACATGTTGAGCTTGAACAACCTTCTCTTTTATTTTCTGGCATACCAAATGATAATTCACTTCAATGTGTTTTGTGCACTCATGAAATACTTAATTTTCAGTTATGTGAACAACAGCCTGATTATCACAGTATAACCTCATAGGACACTCTGGAGCAAAACCAAGCTCAGTTTATAAGTCTGTCACCCAAACCAATTCACAAGTTACATTAACCATTGCATGATACTCTGATTCCGCGCTAGATCGTGACACCATACTTTACTTCTTACTTTTTCATAACAAAAGATTTTTTCCAATAAAAACACAAAAGTATGTGGTAGATCGCCTGTCAATGAGCGATCCTACCCAATCAACATTTGAGAAACCAACAACTCTAGTGTGTCCACGTTTGAATATAAAAGCCCTATGTCAAGAGCCTTCTTTAAGTATCTGAAAATTCGTACTATCGCATCCCAATGAGTAGTTCTTGGTGCTAAAAGAAACTGACTCACAATACTCACATCAAATGCGATATCAGATCTAGTTATGGCTAGGTAGTTCAACTTGCTCACTAACCTTCGATACGTGCCAAGATCATCTAAGATCTCCCTCTGATCTGGTAGTAGCTTGATATTAGCTTTCATGGGTGCATCAGCAGCTCCGCACCCCAACACACCCCTCAGATGGCATATCAAGCACATACTTTCTCTGAGAAGAGTAATTCTTCTCCTGAACCTAGCTACTTCAATGCCTAACAGTACTACAAAAATCCAAGATTTTTTATCTAAAAATACGTCTGCAAGTAGCACTTCAAATCTGTAACCCTCTACCCATCATCACCAATGATGGTGATATCATCCACATAAACTACCAAGAGTAAACTTTTCCGTTGATGTTGTCGCCAAAACACAAAGCGATCTTTCTGAGAACGAAAAATATCAAAAGCCCTAACAACATAGGTAAATTGTCCAAACCAAGCTCTCTGTGACTAATTCAATCCATACAAAGACTTATTCAGTCTGCACACCTTCTCTGACTCTCCCTGAGCAAGAAAATTAGGTGGTTGCTCTATATAAACCTTCTCGTCAAGTGGAGGAGCCAATGACAAGTGGCAGCCAAAGAGATAAGAATTTGCACAGATGTCAGTTTTGCCACTGATGAAAAGATGTCATATGATAATCCATGCCACACACGTGAGAATAATCTTTGGCAAACAAACAAAACTTTAATCGAGCCAAAGACCAATCAGGATTTAGCTTCACGTATACACTCACCGACATCCAACTGAGAGTAATATTTCATTCTTTTTTAGCACCATCATTTCATCATTCATGACATCCTTCAAACCTGAGATAGATAAGACTTCTTATACGTATTTGAAAATAAAATATGAGTCCAAAAAAGAAAAAAGACATGAAAGGAAGGAGACAAGTGTGAATAAAATACAAAACAAGAGATAGGGTGTGATGTGCAAGTGTGTTTACTTCTACGAAGGGCAATAGAAAGATCATTGACATCTTCTCCCCTTTTCTTTTATCTTTTCTTTCTTTTTTAATTTTTCAAATCTGATCTGAATTCAGATCTATAAAAAAAACTGTGGTACTGTTCAATAGTAACAGTAAAAATAAGAAAAGGATAGGAGGTTTGGTGTTTATTAGTTTATTTCTCTTTATGAAATATGTATTCTTTTTTAATACTTAGAGTTTGATGACTTTATATGAGTTGTTTTTCTTAGATCCCGAGTGAAGATAGTTTATTTGGGTTATTTGCTGGGTGTTTAGATCCCAAGGGAGGATCGTTTGCTTGGAGATTTTGGCGTGTTTAGATCTTGAGGGAGGATCAGTTTCGTAAAAGAGTTCAAGAAGTATGACAGAAGAGGAGTGTACACATCAATAGTTTCAGATGTTTCAACAATTTCAACACCTTTAAATATTTCAACAGTTTCATGTCGCCCAGATGTCATTTTATGAACAACTTGCTCAATAATTTTGACAGTTTTAAATGTTTCAGCGAATGCAGATTGCCCAGATGTCATCTTCTTCCTCTACAATTGCTCTGATACTTATATTATGAGAAGATTTAAACTATAAAAATTAAGAGGTGATGGGTCCTCACTATATACTCTTTTTATATGTAAATACAATGCAACTCAATATATAAGCAGGACTCCTATGATTCTTAATTAGGTAAATACAATATACATATAAGAAAATCTAATTATCCTCTTATCCCCATTCTACTCCTAATAAAACTCATATACCACTCTTCATACAAATCATATTTTCAAACACTCTACACAATCAGCTTTATACACCGTGTCTTTTCTTTTCTTCTTTTTTATAAGTTTGTATTTTCTTTCAATTTTCCTTTTCATTGCTTTGCTTTTGCTGATATATTTTATGTTTCTTTCTTTTCTTTGAAGTTGGTAATGAAGTTAGCATAACAAATCATTTTATTAAGAATTAGTTTAACTTTCACTAATTAGCACTATCTTGTTCAAGTGTAGTCTGACTTAGATGTTGACATCTTTAAAGATTCTCATCTAATCGCTTTAAAGTGAGAGGAAAAAAAAGAAATTAGGCAAAAAGTAAAATTAAATGATTCTTCAGTGCCAACAAAAACTAGGGACCATTAGGAGCTGACTGTAAGCCTCATTAGGCTCCATTCTTTTATGAAGTGAAGGTCAAGAGACAAGCATGTAGTTAACTAGCAGTTCAAGAATGCCACGTATAATTTTTATCGTCTGAATAGATAAGAGGACAACATGCAAGAAACAAGAATACCATAGGAGATAGACACATGAAACTGGGTTGTTCTATGGGTATATAGATCATAATGTAGAAAGTTAATCATGACATGCTCAAGGATAAGGTTGTAAATATATGCACATATCGATGAAAGGGAGTTGGAACTTGATGGTGAGCTAATTATATGGATGCACTTGCAAATTTTATGAGAGGATAGCAGAAAAGACTTTATTAGAGTTAATTTTCAAAAGACAAAAACAAGAGAATTGGAGGCAAATGATGCAATCAAGTACAATAATCAAGATACCCTGAAAGGTCTATAATTAAGAAAATATCACTATTAGGTAACTAATTAACCCCAAAGCGCACTTAAGACAGTTAACAATTTCTATCAGATGGGCCTTTAGGCCAGGCACGGATACTAGCACACAAAGTTTTGATTAAGACACACACTAGATTAGTGCACCCTAAAAATTGATTGAGGCACACACCTCTATAGCCTGAAAAACCCCTTTTATCGAGCACGGTTATTTAAACCCAAAGACGTGATAAGTAGCGCAAATAAAAATTACAAGATTGTCATTATTTTTTTGAGACAACTTTACTCCAAGGTAAAATGATGAAACTGTCCCTTTCCTTTCCCTCGTCTTCTTTGCCGGCCTTCGCCGTCCTGCCCCGCCAGCGGGCCTCCCCCTCCCCCGTCCCTCTCCCTCCCCCCTCTTCCCCTCCCCGCCCGCCTCCCCCTCCGTCAATGCTACCCATGTTCAACATGCTTAATTTGCTTTTCTTTGATGTGAGTAATTTTCTTAATATGAGCGAGTTAAGATTAAATGAGGATTGAATGAGGAACAGTGTTGTGGGCTGGGATTTTTATAGAGGGAGAAGCAACTTGGGAAGTATCAATGAAATTGCCGCCGGCGAGGAGGAGAAGGAAGGAGGGGGCGGCAGGCGGAGGAGGAGAGTCAGGGCGGCAGGCGGAGGTGGGGGGAGGGGGTCGGGGCAGAGGACCAGGACAGCAGTGGAGGAAGTAAGGGAGGGGCATTTTGAGAAGGCTGGCAAAAAATGGGTGTGTGTATTAATCAATATGGAAGACAAATTTTGTAATTTTAGGTAATTAAAAGATTATTTTAGTGTTTTATGAAGGGTTATAATGGTCTACAATTTTTTTTTCAAAATTTAGTATGTGCCTTAATCAATTTTTTGTGTGCCAATTTCCGTGCCTCTTTAGGCCACGTGGAAAGCTTTCAATACAACAGAGCTCACTTGGAAAGACAGAATAAATAAGGATAAAAAAATATAATTTAATTGCCAATAATTAGGTTTGAAATCGGGAACCAGTTCAAATCTTCAAACATGGCTCTCCAATACAAATAACCAATTTAGCTTAAGCCAGTGGGTTGATGGCCAACGATAATTACCTTTTACATGCTTCTCTGTGGCTTAAAATTATGGTTTATATATTAACAATAATTTGATGTGTTCATAAAGGATTCAATAAAACATGTACCTCACTTCATAAAACCGCAACTTTAGTTTTCAGTTTAGAATGTGAAAAACAATGGAAACCGTTGGAGAAAACAGTTTGATTGTTCAAAGCTCACAAGTTCAATTTACGATTGATTAGATTAATTATATCAACAGAATAACGCCATTTTCATCTGCAATTACAGGTAACAGACCTCAGTGGGTCATCACTTCTAATTGAAAAGAAATAAATCAATAAATAGCAGAAGAAATGGAGCTCAAAATTGAAAGAAGAAGAAAGGGAGTTGGTGGATTACGTTGCTCATGGAAGTAGTAGTTGCCTGGAGGCGGCATCCGAGGCGATCGATGGCCTGCCCGGTCTCGCGAATCCAGAATCCAACGGTGTAGATCGCTTTCCCCAATGTCCCCATTGATACTGATCTCAATATCTTTTAGCTGTTTTCAGAAAGAGCTAGCCAAAGGACTGAGAGAGGAGGAAGAAGATCCCACTGGAATTGGGTTTTTTTCAGCCGGTACTGAAATACCCTTGAGGTTAGAGTTAATGACGGAAGGGGACCAGATTGAATGGATTCACCAAGTGGGCCGTGCCGGGCCGTGCCGTTGAGCCCGGCCCAGGTCCCGCTTGTATGAGTGCCGGCTCGGTGCTGTGGGGATCGCCTCATTGGTGGTTTCATCTGTGCTTGAATTCAATTGGCTTATTTGTTCCCAAGTTTTGTGTCAAACTTCCTATTGTCTTATCTATAATTTACTTTGTTTAACATAAATACTTACATCAGTTCATAAGGCTTTGATAATTTTTCATGTAGTTTAGTAATAGTTCTTTCGTAATTAAATCCTCTTGTAGTTATCAATAATCAGTTTTTACATAAAAATTTTCAGACAATTATTTAGAAATTAGTTTAAATTTGTACCTTAATCGTTATGGAGGTGAGCCACGAACAGCGCAAAAAAAGAATGGGCACTCTAGGCCCAGGCGTGATCCAGACGCGAAGTTCCATCCCACATATTCTCTATGGCGTGTTTGGTTGCAAGGAAGTGGGCGGAAGTAAGGAAATTGGAAAGTATAATTGCTCACTTTCCTATCTATGCAAACACCAGAAAAGGAAAATAAGAAAATTCCTTTTCCTTTTTTCTTCTCTCTTTTACACAACTATTTCCTCACTTCCAGAGTGCTACAGTTAATTGTGATCATGTAAATCTCATTGTAATAAGTTGTAGCATGAAACAGTTAGTTTTTAGTTATGTAAATCTCACTTGCATTCTAATTATAGTCCATTTTTTATTTTTCTTAATTAATTTTTATTTTAATATTATATTGCGGTCAACTTTGTGATCAACTTTTCCACTTCCAATTTCCATTGCCATCCAAACATCGAAAAAGACATAACATTTCCAAACCACACTTCCCAACATTCAAACACCGGAAAACTTACAAACTAATTCCCAAGTTCCAAAGGAACTATTACCACTTCCTCACTTCCGTACTTCCTTACTTCCACCATTAACCAAACAGGAAAAGAAAAGTTTCATCCCACATATTCTCAGAAAGAAACGTCCATCTCACGTATTCATTTAATATACAATTTCAAGCTTGCTCATAGTGCATCGTGTCATGAGTAGGGGTGAGAACGGGCAGACGAGCTCACGGCCCAAATTGGGCTGACACGAAATATTCGAGCTGGAGCTCCACCCAAATGACTCATACGCTCAATACCCATTTGACCCAAAATAATTTCACGTCCCATACAGCTTGAAAACCAATTACATTTACGGTAAAATCTCTCTCTCTCTCTCTCTCTCTCTCTCTCGTCTTCCCCAAATCCTATCCGATCATCTGCCCTAACTGACGCCAACTCCGATATTGATCGTCCCTCCGTCGCCGGCGATCAAGCCTCCGACGCCTGCGAGCACGAAAGAGAGAGAAGTGAGAGAGCAAGGGAGAGTTAGAACTCGGGAGGAGACGAAGCAACGTGTAGAGAGGAGTTGGCGTCCAGACTCGCGAGGGAGAGGAAGCACAAGAGCTGGATCGAGGATGGTGTGGGGGATGAAACGACGAGAGGAGTTGGAATCAGAAACGGGGAGCGGGGAGTTGAAATCGCGAAGCCACATTGAAGGGAAAAAGTAAGCATAACGGGTTGGGTCAAATAATTAAGTGGGTTGGATCCTATAATTAATTAAATGGGTCTTGCATATATTATTAAAACTGATGGTGAAGATTTGTTTAAGATCAAATCAAGGGCGGGGGTTTACTTTGAACTGACCCCAAAAAAAAAAAAACAGATCCAAAAATAAAATTTCCTCTTTTTAAAATATAATATTATTGATAGTGCAAAAATATATTTTTATCACTGTCCAAATACTCTCCTGAATTTATGAAAAAAATTGGTCATTATGTTCTTTTATTCATGTCAAATAAAAGACATGAAGTAAGGATGAGTTCTCATGATTGGGCTCACACTTGACTGAACTTACTGAAATAAAATTAAATTTGGTTATTCAATGGCTAATCAAATGTTTGAGGTCCTGTTGTGTGATTCATATGAGCATCCTTCTTTTTCTTTTCCCCTTTTTGGTAGAACAAAAGAAAGCTTTACTCTCTTTTGTACACAAAATCTCTAACAAGCAGATCAGCTAGCTCCAGTAAAATCTGAGCACCAACAAAATAGCATTCAAGCCCCAGCTTCTCCCTATCATCAATCCTATCTGCAGGGACATTACCTTCGCTGAAATGTGAGAACCTGCCAGAATTTCAACATCGATAGCCAACCTCTTATATCAGAAAGCAATGCATTAACTCTTATGCTCGGACTCTTTAACTCCTTCAACCGGTGTACAGCAATAGCTGAGTCCCCCTCCACCCAGAGCTTGGAAGCTTGCAGGTGCATGACAGCATGATGCCGTCATAGGCCCCGGTCAGTTCAACTAATGGCACTGACAGCCCATTGCGAGGGAAGGATTGAGCACCTAAAATAGTGCCCTGCCAGTCTCGGGCAAGGAATCCACCACCACCTTTTGTTGATGCCTGATCAAAAGCTCCATCAAAATTAATCTTAATACAACCCTGTTGCCAGAACTCCCAAGTAAAAAGAGAGGGTTTAAGCTTACGCTCATGACAGAAGGGAGAGTTCCAGTTAACAGTGAAGTGATCAAGATCAAGCGTTTGAATAGAATCAGCATGTCTCTCCTCAGCATGTTGAAATGCCAGAAACAAAATTTGCTTAACTGGAACATCCCAACCCTGAAAAATGTGTTCATTGTGAGCCTTCCTCAAGCCCCACGGCAGCATTCATCAGCATTGATGAGCAAAATTTCTGAAAACTCCCTCGTCAGCAGCTACTTCCTTCAAATAGGATAACAAATCAATACAATCAACAAAGAAGTCTCTGGTGCCTAGTATTGAACTAATCCAGGTCCAAATGAGAGTAGAGACCTGACACGAATATAACAAATGTTGAAGTGTCTCAGTTTCTCCTGTGCACCATGCATAATTAGAAGCTACAGTGCATCCCTTTGTAGAAGCAAAAGCTCGAGTAGGGAGTCTATTTCTCTGCACCTTCCAGAAAAGGTCCTCACTCTGGGGCTGACCTGAGTTCTCCAAATCCAATTGAAGCAATTGACTTTAACATTATCCACCTCACCCACAAGCTTCTTATACAAATCAGACACATGTAACTTGGCATGTCCCCATAACACCCCCACCCTACTGAATCAAATACAACTGACACTCTCAGAGGGATAGAGTGATCAAAGAAAGGAGATCAGGATCAAAATCAGACTCAAATTCTTAACATCGTACTTCCTATCATGAGTAATAAATTGATCCACAGTAAGGTCCTCAAGAGTTATGTCAGAGGAAAGGAAGGTAGGCTATCGATTCAAAGGTACTAGGGATATCCATGGATTAGCAAGCAGATCTATAGTGTGCTCATTCCCCACACAAGCCCTTTGATGAAATCGCAGAGCACAAGAACTGTCACAAATCCCCCTCAAACCAAGAACATGATTTAGGCTTCAAATACCCAGATCAGGAGTCTCAAACTGGCATTTATATTTCACAAATTGAACCAAAGGCTGTCAGGCTTGGAGAGAACCATGGCAGCATGCTTGGATGTCAAAGCAATTCTCCATGGCCTTAACCTTCGAAGCCGCAATCCACCATTCTTTAGTACTCTAACAAACATCCTCCCAAGCCACCAAGTGTACACCCTGTTTGGA
>JAVJIF010013542.1:0-83157 GCA_038442645.1 Agave tequilana | reverse complement strand
TCAGAAGTGATCACAATATTACATGAATATCATATCACTAGTATGCGCAAATGCGAGAATACAAAAGATATACATATATGAACAGTATAAAAGGGTGTCACATACATGTATACAAGGAATGTACAAGTATGAATAGAAAAGAGCACTCACGAGTTTGCCTAAGAGGAAACTCGAGAGGCATACAGGGGGCCTGGAAGGATGTGGCCCTGGACGGTCGACTGGAGATCCACGCTACCGCTGCGCTACTCTGAGCAGCAACAGGGAGAAGCCACGCTCTAAGCTCCATGACCTGGACATGAGAATCCAGGGGATTCAGTGAAACTCCCCAGGCGAGTATGATATAATGCCAGGTGGCGAGCCAGGATGAGTACGAGTGTCAAGTACAGAAGACAGGAGGGTTAGAACACAATTGAAGAATATATGAACGGGTATGACATAATCATCATAAAACAGGAAATCCAGAGTAAAGCTGATATAAGCAAGATTGATTGTATACGCTTAGGTCACGGTCCCATGAGACTAGTACATCGAAGGAATAATCCAAACAAGGAAACCCTCATCTATATACCTTATCTCATGCCACAGAAATCCAAGCGTATAGAATCAGAGTTGCAAATCATATGAAAGCCAAACAGGAATACAAAACGGGAATCATAACATGTATAGCAAGTGTAACAGGAATCATAACAGAATCTATTATTATTACTTGTCTGACCCATATATCTAGGTATGTGACCTGGTGTACGGCCAACCCACATACATCCATATATAAGCAAGCCAAGGGTTGTTAACGGAAGTAGATGGAGAACTGATAGAACTTCTTATAGTGGTTTCCATACACCTGGAACCGGCTTTGGAGGCCCAAAGTCCCCCTATTCAGTAATTCAGATTCACTACCGCCAGTACATATATATATATGTATATACATACTTTTATACCCCACCACTATAAGCAAGATATCATTCCGGCATCCATCACTTCCTCCCATACCCATACAAGTTGTCCTTTTTATGGTTTATTAACAGAATTATCAGGTTACGGGAATAACTGGACATAACAGTAATAAATGGATTCTAGAGGTGGCCCCCACGGATTCAAGAGGTGGCCCCCACCGAGTAAGGTGTGGCACTTTGTTCCGTGTGGCACTTAGTTCCATAAAATAAGACAGGATTCCCGTAAACATGACAATTACAAGGTCAGGTGTATCATGCTTGGTTTTAAAGGATAGCATGACAAGGTGGTGGTATATCAAGTAACATGCATAACAATGGATTGATAATAAGTCTGGGTAAGTCATGACATAACAGATGGTCTTGCCAGACAGTGGCATGTCAGGTGGTCAGGTGATAACATACTGGAAGTTAGGTGATATACATGTGTTAAAAGGAAGCATGCAACTGACAGGTCTGGAATAATAGCAAGTAGTAACAAGAAAAGTGACTCCAAGTCCAACGACCACGAAGGGTTGGCCACGCATGGTATATGATGAAGAAACAAGCATATCATAAGCATGGTACAAGTACAAGATGAAGCTACCATAATATAAGCAATTGTAGTACAATACATGAATATGGAAATAAGAAGCGAAATACTTATCGATCCGACAAAACAGGAAACTCAAATAGAGAAGAGCGAGACTACTCGCATACAAGAAAGTAGCGAGTGAGAATACTCGCCTAAACTCCAAAATACCGAAAGAGCCGTAATCCACGGAAGCTTGGGATGCGCCACAAAACCTGATATAAATATGTAGAGAGAAGAGAGAGAGAGGAAAAGAGAGAAGGTAAGATGATGTTTGTCAAGTGACAAGTCAAGCAATACCAATATATGATATAAGACTAGAGGTTAAGGTTCATATTCAAGGAAGGAATCAACTATGACAGACAGGCAAAGTTAGTCGACTAGGATGGAAGAGTAGTCGACTAATAGTGATGGCAAGTCGACTAACAGTAAGGTATAGTCGACTAAAACTGGGTTCCAGAGAGTTGGGTTTGGTTTCAGAGAAAAGTTAGTCGACTAGGGTCATATGGGCAGTCGACTAACAGACATGACAAGTCGACTAACAGTTATGTTAAGTCGACTAAATCTGAGATACAGAGAGTTAAGTTTCTGGTCCAGGAAGGGTTAGTCGACTAGGGTCAAGGGTGTAGTCGACTAAGGGCCTCTAGTCGACTAGGAACTAAGGTAAGTCGACTAATACTGTGTTTTCTAGAATTGTGTTTCACAGGACAGAATAAGTTAGTCGACTAATGTCTAGGTCCAGTCGACTAATCGACTGGAAACAGCAAACAGAACAGATTTTCTAGGGTTTGTGTTTGATGATCCAAAAATCATAAATTGAAGACACAATTGAACAAGAATGTGCAAACATAAGTAGACTAAGAGTTGTACAAGTCTTGGTGAGGGAAATTACTTACCAAAAGGAGTGGTTGGTGATGGAAAAGAGAGTGGAGATGTTGGTGGAGTTGATGAGGTTGTTGGAGTTGATGACCTTGTGGTGGCTTTTCATGGAGATGAAGGAGGAAGAAGATGAAGGAGAGAAGTTGGAGTAGGTGTGGTGGTGGAGATGAAGGGGGAGATGGAGGTTAGGGTTTTGGTGAAGGTGAAGGCTTCTCTTTTGAGAAGTGAAGAAGAGAAAAAGAGAAGTGAAGAAAAATGAAATAGAATGTAAAGGAAAAGTTTATATAGGTTTTGACTTTTGTGAAGGAGGTGTAAATATGAAAGAAGAGAGGGGGTTTTTGCAAATAGGAGAGGTGAGGTGAGTGTCCCTCTTTGGCCACTTGGCCGGCCATGGGAGAGAGAGAGAATGGGATATTTGTGGTGGAGATATCTTGGTGGAAGTTGGTGAAAGAAAAAGGAATTTTGGGATTTTGGAAAATAGGAAAAGCTAGGCTTGTGGAGGAAGGAAAGAAATAAAGGAAAAGGAAAATGGAAAAGAAATTATAATGAGAAGATATTTTCTTGGGAAAGAAGATGAAAATAATGAAAGTGGCGGATTCCCGGGATTCAGTTGCGGATGCGGAAATCTTCCGGGAAAATACCGGAATCGTCCGAATTTCAAGTATCTCGGAACGACCCGAAATAATTATCAAAAATCAAGAATATTATATTAAGTATCATAGTGAAATCCGTTTTAAGAAATACTTTATAGTTTTAAAACTAAAAATCCCGGAGCCAGTTATCTACCGACCGATGGAATTTTCATAAATTCATAAAATCCTCAGAAAAAGAATGTAGGTAGAAAATATGATTCTAAGGAATAATGCCTAAAGGACCTTCTAGAAATTCCAAACTGTTTGAGAATTAAAAATCCAGGAATCGGTCAGCGGCACTGGCCGACACCGGTTTTGAAGACTTTCATTTTAATTCCAGAAAAATCTAGAAAATCATAGAAAATCTAATATATTGGAAAATGATATTTAAAACTAAAATCGGTCAATTCTAATTATCAGAATGTCTAAATCGAGTAATACTCTAGGATCGGGCCTTCGGTTCAGACTAGGGCTGACTCCGAATCTACGAATCCAAATCCAAGACAAAACAGTCATATAAGGAATTCATAATACAGAATAAATACAGGAAGTAAATCGAAAAAATACGATCGAAAACCTGAATACGCAACTAAGTACGTATTCCGGGAACGGGGTATTACAATCCACCCACCTTACAAAAAATTGCGTCCTCGCAATTTCGTTAAGGGGTAAATTGAATACAAGGGGACAGCGGTGGAATTTATACCAATTAAGATATGAAGCACTAGAGGTAGGGACCTCAAGTCGACTGAACAATAATCATCCTCCGCACTTCCGGCTGTATAATTCTTCGAATAATGCTGAATAATACTGCTGATGTCGTGGCTGTGCAATAAATGAGCCAGAATACCGAAGACAAAGAAAACCCTGATAGTCCTGAGCATAATAAAGAAGACCGATAATTAAGAATCCCGAATACCAGGCACCAATCACTCTGAAAGAATATCCGTAGAGAATGTAGAATATCTGTAGAGAATGCCGACTATTGTCTTGTGAAAGATAGCCAGATCAAGATCGATCTGGAGAATACCAAGCTTCATAGAATTCACCGAAGAGATCACATAATAGCTTCATTCTGAACCAGCCACTACCTCTCTAGTCTAGTCATATCTTAAAATAGTATAAGGCTTCATAAAACCAAAACAGGGAAAGGATAGGAAGAATTAGGAATCAAAGGAAAGATAGTCAAGAAATAGATAACTCTGCACTTGTAGTTGGAATGTATAACCAAGACTCATGTATTCCAGTTGCAAATTTCATTACCATTAATTTGCCCTCTGGACGTACTGAGGAAGTTAGAGCCTAAGCTCTGATACCAACCTGTAACGCCCCGATCCCGGCGATACGGGGACGTCACTGCGACGTATATACGCAGGTCAGAAAGTGCCCCCACGTATATACGCTAAGCATCAGTACAGACAAGAATCAGAGTACGGAAGCAGTGGTGCATTATACATTCCAACACATATAGTACAATTACACAGTTATCATCAGAAGTGATCACAATATTACATGAATATCATATCACTAGTATGCGCAAATGCGAGAATACAAAAGATATACATATATGAACAGTATAAAAGGGTGTCCACATACATGTATACAAGGAATGTACAAGTATGAATAGAAAATAGCACTCACGAGTTTGCTAAGAGGAAACTCGAGAGGCATACAGGGGGCCTGGAAGGATGTGGCCCTGGACGGTCGACTGGAGATCCACGCTACCGCTGCGCTACTCTGAGCAGCAACAGGGAGAAGCCACGCTCTAAGCTCCATGACCTGGACATGAGAATCCAGGGGAGTCAGTGAAACTCCCCAGGCGAGTATGATATAATGCCAGGTGGCGAGCCAGGATGAGTACGAGTGTCAAGTACAGAAGACAGGAGGGTTAGAACACAATTGAAGAATATATGAACGGGTATGACAAATCATCATAAAACAGGAAATCCAGAGTAAAGCTGATATAAGCAAGATTGATTGTATACGCTTAGGTCACGGTCCCATGAGACTAGTACATCGAAGGAATAATCCAAACAAGGAAACCCTCATCTATATACCTTTATCTCATGCCACAGAAATCCAAGCGTATAGAATCAGAGTTGCAAATCATATGAAAGCCAAACAGGAATACAAAACGGGAATCATAACATGTATAGCAAGTGTAACAGGAATCATAACAGAATCTATTATTATTACTTGTCTGACCCATATATCTAGGTATGTGACCTGGTGTACGGCCAACCCACATACATCCATATATAAGCAAGCCAAGGGTTGTTAACGGAAGTAGATGGAGAACTGATAGAACTTCTTATAGTGGTTTCCATACACCTGGAACCGGCTTTGGAGGCCCAAAGTCCCCCTATTCAGTAATTCAGATTC
Source organism: Agave tequilana (assembly GCA_038442645.1). Lineage (NCBI taxonomy): Eukaryota > Viridiplantae > Streptophyta > Magnoliopsida > Asparagales > Asparagaceae > Agave > Agave tequilana. Next base: position 77,743 of record JAVJIF010013542.1, on the reverse strand, counting down.
ACTACCGCCAGTACATATATATATATGTATATACATACTTTTATACCCCACCACTATAAGCAAGATATCATTCCGGCATCCATCACTTCCTCCCATACCCATACAAGTTGTCCTTTTTATGGTTTATTAACAGAATTATCAGGTTACGGGAATAACTGGACATAACAGTAATAAATGGATTCTAGAGGTGGCCCCCACGGATTCAAGAGGTGGCCCCCACCGAGTAAGGTGTGGCACTTTGTTCCGTGTGGCACTTAGTTCCATAAAACAAGACAGGATTCCCGTAAACATGACAATTACAAGGTCAGGTGTATCATGCTTGGTTTTAAAGGATAGCATGACAAGGTGGTGGTATATCAAGTAACATGCATAACAATGGATTGATAATAAGTCTGGGTAAGTCATGACATAACAAGATGGTCTTGCCAGACAGTGGCATGTCAGGTGGTCAGGTGATAACATACTGGAAGTTAGGTGATATACATGTGTTAAAAGGAAGCATGCAACTGACAGGTCTGGAATAATAGCAAGTAGTAACAAGAAAGTGACTCCAAGTCCAACGACCACGAAGGGTCGGCCACGCATGGTATATGATGAAGAAACAAGCATATCATAAGCATGGTACAAGTACAAGATGAAGCTACCATAATATAAGCAATTGTAGTGCAATACATGAATATGGAAATAAGAAGCGAAATACTTATCGATCCGACAAAATAGGAAACTCAAATAGAGAAGAGCGAGACTACTCGCATACAAGAAAGTAGCGAGTGAGAATACTCGCCTAAACTCCAAAATACCGAAAGAGCCGTAATCCACGGAAGCTTGGGATGCGCCACAAAACCTGATATAAATATGTAGAGAGAAGAGGAGAGAGGAAAAGAGAGAAGGTAAGATGATGTTTGTCAAGTGACAAGTCAAGCAATACCAATATATGATATAAGACTAGAGGGTAAGGTTCATATTCAAGGAAGGAATCAACTATGACAGACAGGCAAAGTTAGTCGACTAGGATGGAAGAGTAGTCGACTAATAGTGATGGCAAGTCGACTAACAGTAAGGTATAGTCGACTAAAACTGGGTTCCAGAGAGTTGGGTTTGGTTTCAGAGAAAAGTTAGTCGACTAGGGTCATATGGGCAGTCGACTAACAGACATGACAAGTCGACTAACAGTTATGTTAAGTCGACTAAATCTGAGATACAGAGAGTTAAGGTTTCTGGTCCAGGAAGGGTTAGTCGACTAGGGTCAAGGGTGTAGTCGACTAAGGGCCTCTAGTCGACTAGGAACTAAGGTAAGTCGACTAATACTGTGTTTTCTAGAATTGTGTTTCACAGGACAGAATAAGTTAGTCGACTAATGTCTAGGTCCAGTCGACTAATCGACTGGAAACAGCAAACAGAACAGATTTTCTAGGGTTTGTGTTTGATGATCCAAAAATCATAAATTGAAGACACAATTGAACAAGAATGTGCAAACATAAGTAGACTAAGAGTTGTACAAGTCTTGGTGAGGGAAATTACTTACCAAAAGGAGTGGTTGGTGATGGAAAAGAGAGTGGAGATGTTGGTGGAGTTGATGAGGTTGTTGGAGTTGATGACCTTGTGGTGGCTTTCCATGGAGATGAAGGAGGAAGAAGATGAAGGAGAGAAGTTGGAGTAGGTGTGGTGGTGGAGATGAAGGGGGAGATGGAGGTTAGGGTTTTGGTGAAGGTGAAGGCTTCTCTTTTGAGAAGTGAAGAAGAGAAAAAGAGAAGTGAAGAAAAATGAAATAGAATGTAAAGGAAAAGTTTATATAGGTTTTGACTTTTGTGAAGGAGGTGTAAATATGAAAGAAGAGAGGGGGTTTTTGCAAATAGGAGAGGTGAGGTGAGTGTCCCTCTTTTGGCCACTTGGCCGGCCATGGGAGAGAGAGAGAATGGGATATTTGTGGTGGAGATATCTTGGTGAAAGTTGGTGAAAGAAAAAGGAATTTTGGGATTTTGGAAAATAGGAAAAGCTAGGCTTGTGGAGGAAGGAAAGAAATAAAGGAAAAGGAAAAATGGAAAAGAAATTATAATGAGAAGATATTTTCTTGGGAAAGAAGATGAAAATAATGGAAGTGGCGGATTCCCGGGATTCAGTTGCGGATGCGGAAATCTTCCGGGAAAATACCGGAATCGTCCGAATTTCAAGTATCTCGGAACGACCCGAAATAATTATCAAAAATCAAGAATATTATATTAAGTATCATAGTGAAATCCGTTTTAAGAAATACTTTATAGTTTTAAAACTAAAAATCCCGGAGCCAGTTATCTACCGACTCCGATGGAATTTTCATAAATTCATAAAATCCTCAGAAAAAGAATGTAGGTATAAAATATGATTCTAAGGAATAATGCCTAAAGGACCTTCTAGAAATTCCAAACTGTTTGAGAATTAAAAATCCAGGAATCGGTCAGCGGCACTGGCCGACACCGGTTTTGAAGACTTTCATTTTAATTCCAGAAAAATCTAGAAAATCATAGAAAATCTAATATATTGGAAAATGATATTTAAAACTAAAATCGGTCAATTCTAATTATCAGAATGTCTAAATCGAGTAATACTCTAGGATCGGGCCTTCGGTTCAGACTAGGGCTGACTCCGAATCCACGAATCCAAATCCAAGACAAAACAGTCATATAAGGAATTCATAATACAGAATAAATACAGGAAGTAAATCGAAAAAATACGATCGAAAATCTGAATACGCAACTAAGTACGTATTCCGGGAACGGGGTATTACATTTGTGCAAAGCATCATATTCATATCATATCATATTTGCTTGTGTTGTGCATAATTCATATTGCATTGCATTTATTTATTTTGCTATTCATTCTTATATGCTTGGCTTGATTGTGTGTATTTTATATTGCTTGGATTGCTTGTGTGTGTGTGCCTAACTTATACTCATCCAACAAGAGCTTCACATAGCACCTCAACCCATTCAAGGGGAATCAAGAGGAGTTAGTCCAGAGCCTCGCAAGGGGAATTCGGCTACACTTGGTGGATTGTATTAAGTGTGTTGCAACATTTGCATTAGCTTCCGCATTTAGCGCACTTAGTTTGCATTTAGTTTATTAGATTAGCACTTACACCTATTCACCCCCCCCTCTAGGTGTTTTTTCATGCAATTATAGTTACAGTCTTTTATTAAAAGACTGTGACTATGGTCACAGTTATTAATTAATTGAAAATTAAGGTATTTTGTAAGGATTGCGATCATTATCGTAGTCTCAATATAGGCAGAAAATTTGTGTTTTGTGAGGATTGCGATGATTGCAGTTCTAATAAAGACTAAAAAATAAGGCATTTTTATGAGAATTGTGATCATGTTCGTAGTCCTATAAAATCTCAGAAATATGTCCTAATAATGAGGACTGTAATCATTATCACAATCCTATACTGACTAAAAAATAAAGCATTTTTGTGAGGACTGGGATCGTGGTTGAACTCTTCATAAAGAGGACTGCGACCAGTCCTATAAATACTCAAAAACATAGCATTTTTCTGAGAACTGTGATCATGGTCGCGGTCCTTAGAAATAGGACATTTCATGAGAACTGCAATTATGACCGAAGTCCTTAGAAATAGGTACCAACAGTTCGTATTTTCGAAGCGGTCCGATTTTTTCGAAGCAAGTACTGCTGATCAATTGCTTCTTTCGCCGCCGAGGAGCGCTCTGCGCTTGACACGTAGGCACACCTGATTAGTTTAAAAAAGAAAGTGTCTGAAGTGAATAAAATTAGGAAGCTGAGTTTTTTAAAATTACGATTTGACATAGGGGCATGTAGCGAAATCCCCCATTTTTAACCAATAAAATAAATTTTAAATATTTCAATGGGTTACTTATTGTGTTTGTTAGTTCAGAGTTGATTCAAAATTGAGATGTAAATGAAGGACTTGTTTTGTAATTTACTCAAATAGTTATTTTTTATTTGAAGTTTAATTATTAATTCAAATTTGAATTTAAATTGGAGGATTATAGACAAATTCAAATATAAATACCCCTGTACATTTTCTATTTAATTTCAGCCCTATTGTCGGAATCTAAAGTCTGGCAATATAATATAACCCCAGTCGAATTTTTTATCATGCCCGGCCTGTCGGTGAATTTCTTTCTAGTAGTAATCAGTAAATAAAAACTCCAGATTCAAATCCTACGTGCATCTTCACAGCTTATTCTGTAGGGGAAAAAAAAAAGGAAAGGGAAAAACAAACTACATGCTGCAGTGGATCTGTGGACCCCCAAGATCTAGTGCAAAATTATTAATTTTGGTCACTTCGATTTGTATTGGAGGAGGATTCAAGTACCAAACCGTCCTATTGTCTCTCTAGAACGGGCAAGGGGTCCTCCATCCATTTGAAAGCTCAATGTCATGAAAGAGGAGGTTGAGATATAAATGCCTGCATCCCCACGCCGCAACCGATTACCAATGCTTATAATGAGCTAAACTACAGAAACATAGTACTAATCTATTATTTATATTTAAGATTTTCTTGATTGATTTTTGAAAAAAAGTCAAAACACTGAAGAGATTCAGATCGGTGATTTCTAAAAAGCAAACTCAAGACGTGACTGATGGACCCAACTTCGAAGGACCGAATTTTCTTCATTGATTTCAACGTCAAAAAATAGAATGTATTAGAGATTTTCTTGCAACGTCTTCTTCCTTTTGGTATACCGAGCGATTTTAGAGTATTTCATATAACTTGTTTGTTTGTTAGTTCAGTAGTTTATATTATTTCTAGTGGTGTTTTAGGTTTACAATTTCATTTAAAGCTAGTAAAAGTACTAACGTCCATATCGCTATAATGAAGTAAGTGGTCATCCTTCACTTTTAATTTTTTCTAAAAACAAAATACTAATCTCTAATATTTTATTCTGTTATAATGTTTTCCAATTCTATTCAAATATATATTAAATTGAATTTAAACTAATTAACATTTGGGTACTGAAAGCACGTTGGTTATAAAATAAAAATCTTCGGAAAAGAATAAAAATCAAAATCACAGAACTTGCAATTATTGCCAGCTGAAACCGACAACCACTTATGAAACCTATCAAACCTTAGATTTTTAAGATTTTTTATATAGATTTAGCCTTATTTCCCTAGTTTCAGACAAAATACACACATTAATCAACAAAAATCCAACCGACTCAAACCACACCTCCACGTGTCACCCAACCTCTCCTCAAACCGTACCACGATACCCTGCAACACTCTGACACCCACCCTCACCTTCCTCCGCGTGTATAACTTTTCTAGCTAAAAATGGCAAAAAAAAAAAAAAAAAAAAAAAAACCCCCCACTATGCCCACCCCCACATTCCGTTATCTCTACCCCCGCGCCCTCCGCTAACCCCGGTAACCTCACCTCCCCACTAAAACTTCCTAACTCAACCCCTTAACTCTAGTTAATTCCTCACTCCCGAGCCTCCCCCAAGCTGTTTATAATCACCTCCCCTCTCTCAATCCTCAGGGAGAAAGAAAAAAAAAAACCCCACAAAAAAAAAAAAAAAAATGCTCAAAATGATCCGCAACAATCCAACGGTCCAGATCCCTCAGTGGACTCTGTTCGACAACATCTACTCCGATGACTCCGACGAGGGTGAGCTCGCTGACCCGCCCACTGATTTGTACTCGTGCGACGAGTTCCGAATGTACGAGTTCAAGGTCCGGCGCTGCGCGCGCGGCCGGGCACACGACTGGACGGACTGCCCTTACGCGCACCCCGGCGAGAAGGCCCGGCGGCGGGATCCGCGGCGGTTCCACTACTCCGGCGTCCCCTGCCCGGAGTTCAAGAAGCCCGGGGGCTGCCCCAAGGCCGACTCCTGCGAGTTCGCCCACGGGGTGTTCGAGTGTTGGCTTCACCCGGCCCGTTACCGAACCCAACCGTGCAAAGACGGCACCGCGTGCCGCCGCAGGGTCTGCTTTTTCGCGCACACCCCCGAGCAGCTCCGCGTGCTCAGCCCCAAGTCGGCGGTGCTGCAGCCCGAGTCTTATGATGGGTCGCCGATGAGGATGAAGAGTAGTACGGCTGTGATGGCGTCATCTCCAACTTCGATTCTGTCGCCGCCCGTGTCACCGGATGGGCTTGTGATGATGATGAGGAAGATGAGTCTGTGTGGGTCGTTGGGGCTTAATGGTTCGCCGTCGACGCCCCGGGCAAAGAGGGCGATGGGGTTTGAGGAGAGTGAGAGCTTCGATGGGTTGGATGTTGGGTGGGTCTCCGAGTTGGTGAAATGAAGTTGTTGGCTTGTTTTGAGAAATGATTTGTGAATAGGAGTGTACATCCAAGGATTTCGACGAGGAGCCAGGAAGATGAAGATGATGAATGAAAAATGACTGAATTTCTTATCTTCCTTTTTCTTCTTCTTCTTCTTTTTTTGTAACTCATTTTGGAATTTTCTTTTTCTTGTTTTAGTGTGCTTATTTTCATTTCAAATGTGAAACTTATTATTGTGATTAATTAAGAAACTACGTTTCGTTTTGTACGGAAGTTTTTTTGAGTCTTGAATCACAACAAGGATGCATGGTGAATGGGAGACAGTCTGCTCGTCTTTTGTGAGGGCGTAGGGTGCTAGTAGTAGGCCATGGCGGAATCCCTAGAGACATTGCGCGGGGCTGTTTGGATTCAGGGAAGTATGAGGAAGCGAGCAAGCAGAGAAGTGTCATTTCTTATGGTGTTTGGTTGTAAGGAAGTGGGCGGAAGTAAGGAAATGAGGAAGTATAATTGCTCATTTTCTTATCTATTCAATCACCGAAAAAAGAAAATAAGAAAATTCTTTTTTCTTTTCTCTTTTATATAACCATTTCCTCACTTTCAGAGTGTTACAGTTAATTTTATAGTCATGCAAATCTCATTTGTAATAAGTTGTAGCACAAAACAGTTAATTTTTTGATCATGTAAATCTCACTTGCTTTCTAATTACAGTCCATTTTTTATTTTTCTTAATTAATTTTTATTTTAATATTATTTTGCGGTCAACTTTGTTGTCAACTTTTCCACTTTCACTTTTACATTACCATCCAAACATCGGAAAAGACATAACATTTTTCAAACCACACTTCCCAACAACATCCAAACACCGGAAAATTTACTACTCAATTCTCAAGTTCCAAGGGGAACCATTGCCACTTCTTCACTTCCTCACTTTCACCCTTAACCAAACAGGCCTAGGAGGAAGCGAGCAAGCAGAGAAGTGTCATTTCTTATTTTAACCGTTCATTTAAGTACTGAAATATTTTTCCCCCTTTTACATAATTATTTTTTTTTTTAGAGAGACATAATTAATTTTGTGATAATATAAATCTTAATTATAATAAATTGTAATTTAAAATAATTATTTTTAATTTTGTGATCATATAAATTTCATTTTTATTTTAATTATTATTTAATTTTTTCATAATTAATTATTTTATATTATTTTATGTTCAATTTTGTAAGTAATTTTTTACATTCACTTTCACAGTATTAATCAAATAACAAACAATGAATTACACAATATATATTTTTATTTTTCAATTACTAATTAAATATCAGGAAAAATATATATATACAAATTCATATTTTCTTAAAGAAACAAAGTCCAACTTGGTTGGCACTCCCTCACTGCCATGCCCTTTAGGATGGAGGGGAGAGGTGGGACGCGTGGCAGTCGTACGGGTGCTGACTGACTGCGGAGTGTGCAGTTCTGGGATCAGGGCAGCGGGGCCCACTGGGGTCAGTTCTGTGTACTGTATTCTTCGCCTTTGGATACCACGTTGTGTGCTGGGTACACGTACTTGTATCATCGTGATGTTTTGACTCCACTGCACGTGGCAGACGCCACCGTATTTGGGTTTCATCCTTATCCCACATAGTTAGATTCAGAAATAACAACAAAATCAGAAAATTAAGAAGGCAGAGCAAAAGCAAATCTTTTAGCGGCCTTGCAATTTGAATTGAATGTTAGCGAGCGCGAGTGCCGTTTTAAAACATGAATAAAGTTTTACAAAAATGATGAACTAACTATTACAGTTTTGTAAATTTATTGCTTTTCAGAGTTCGAGTGAGAAAACTGCGATTGGATTAATTCCTACAGGGGTTATGATGGAATTATATGCACATTTGTGATCAGTGTGAGATTGCAGCCACATTAAATTCTACCAAAAAAAGTTTATAAAGCATGCATTCTAGTTTAACGTTTTTACATAATATCTTTTTAGTTTATAAGTCTAATTCTTATAATAAAATCAAAATTGATGCCTAACTTAAGTAGTAATGTTATTAAAGATTATAGGTTCAAGTTTTTTTTACTTATTTTATTACGCTCACACTAAAATTTAGTCTTTTATTTTATTTCGCTCAAACCGAAATTATTCCTGCATTTGCCACTCCTATAATATCACAAATATTTGATTCAGACCATTCTTAGTATAAATTATGTCAATAGTAAACATATAACACAACTTATATCATTAAAACATATTAAGAAACTAAAAGATTTTTTTTTTTTTCTTACACGTAGGTTTGTTCTGTGGCCGTAAACTCAACGCTTTTAATAGCTTTAATTCTCTAAATTTATCAAGAGGGTTAATATATATATATATATATATATATATATATATATATATATATATATATATATAGAGAGAGAGAGAGAGAGAGAGAGAGAGAGAGAGAGAGAGAGAGAGATAAGAAACTTGTTTTATATAGAATGCCTAAGGTTCGGCGATGACTAAAATAGCAATTCAAAAGTATATTCAAAGCAATAATTTTTTTCCTTCGCTTTTTTGTTAGATTTCTCCTTTCTCCATATTTTTTTTACGTCTTTGTTTTCTTTCGGGTAACGAGGATATCCAAAAATTTAAAACATCACTCTAATCACTACTATTTTAACTTCATCTGCATCTTTCTTGCATAAATGGTTTTCATTTCCCTTCTTTCTTTTACACGATTTTATCGCAGATGATGAGCATCAAACTCAAAATATCACCTTCCCTCGTCGTCGCTATTTTAGTTAACGGTCCGTCCGTTGCATACAAAATTTCGACAAAATATCTTTTACACGATTTTTATTGCATTATCCACAATGAAGCTGTCCACATCATCCGAGATCATCTAAATCAGAGTGGCAAGCGGGCATCTAGGGGCCTTGTCGGAGACTGCGATGTGAGATATTTTATGCACCATATTTTTCTTCATATATAAAGGTGAAAACGAAGTAGGATCAGAAGCTGAGCTGCCACGGACCCAACGTGGATGTGTTATCCAAAATCCTTGCACCCACAAGTGTTTGTTGATATGCTCGCCACATCACTTCAATGGACCACAAAGATGACGGACCTTAGGATGCCAGATACAATGCATCGTATAAATATGACGCCCACAGCCCACGGAATACACAACAAAAGGGTGTGTTTGTTCCCAGTAATTGACCTGTAAGCAGTAAAATATAATTGCATCAAAATCACTTGTGATATTCGTTTGAGGTCGTAAGTAGTAAAATGCACTTGCAACCCACTTGCAGCCTCAACAGTTAATTTTGTGGTCATGCAATTCTCACTTACAACCTGTTTGCAGCACAAACAGTTAATTTTGTAGTCATGCAAATATGTATCTGGATTAATTGTAACTAGATTAATCTTTTAAATTATGAGAGATCTTTTCTAATTATTAGATTAAATTTAATTATTGGATTAATTTTTAATTATTCTAACAATTCTTATTATTAGAATCTTTTTTATGACTAAGTTAGTAATATTTAATATAAAATTAATATATTATTAAATTATTTTTTTAAAATTTGAAATCTAATATTTGTAATTATTTGAATTTAATAATATTTAATATTAGATTGCAATATAATATTTTTAATAATTAATATTATATTACTATTAATATTGTAGTAATCTAATTTTTTATTATTTTTTAATATTAATATTTTAGTATTTTTAATTCTCAATATTTTAATAATTACTATTTTTAATATTTAAATTTTACCAAACAGTTAGTTTTGTGGTCAACTTTTTCACTTACAACTTATATATTACTAACCAAATACCGTAAAACAAAATATATCCTCTCTTTCATTTTATGAAGCAAATACTGTAAAAGTAACTTTCATAAAACTTACTTACAACTGTAAAGAGTTTACCACTTATAACTTAAAGTCACTTACAGTAGCCAAACAGGCCTAAAGTTGTAGTAGTATGGAACACAGGCTCACGTGCCGAGACCTGACAATGTAATGGTCTCGTTAAAAACTGAATCACAACAAAACATATGGTGGTCGTTAATTCAAGTAGAAAGAATCGGAATCCATGAGAGCACCAGCATTGTACACATTGTGGCCCAGCAGAGCGGATGGAAAAAGGGGCGTGCACGGGCACGTGCATGTGCCCTGTTAGAAAGTGAGTCAGAGAGCTTACGGGCCATGAAAGTGAAGCTCCCTGCTCTTGCAAGGCAGCTCCAGTTCATGAACCACTTGATATTTTCTCCAAGTGGGAGTTAAATTCAGAGGGTCCACTCATAATATCTCTGCATTGATACACAAGCCAAATTTCAGGAGGAGCTCAAAATTTTTAAAGCAATAACTATAGAAGTATGAAGAGGAGTTGTGCTTGTACTTCTATGACACACAAACAAGCATTTGAACATCATATGGATGCGTAGCACGTTCTATAAGAGTGTCATTTGAACAAACTGTGAATGCTTTCAACCCGAAGATTATTCTTGGGATCAATAAATGAATACCAAGTGTTAGTATTTGAAAATTTTCCAAATAATGGAGCACAGTGTCAAATATGAAGGCATTTTTTCCCCAACCCAAACATAGATCAATCTTGTTCATAATATTTGAATTTGTGTCTATCTTCTACGCCCTCGATCTCAAGTAATATTAAAAAAAGCATTGTCGAAGGAATATTTGGGGCAAATCTATGGCTTTACCACTTTTTAGATTTTCTAAACTAAAGTCCAATATAAATAATGACCAAAAATTTGAACATTTGTAACAGACAAGGACAATACTCAAACTAGTTGCAATTTTAAATTTGCCTTGTCAACCAAGGATGAAGACTGCTAGAAGAAGGGATGCATGAAACAAAGGGCTACAGTTATTACTAGTTTCAGGGATACAAAGCTAAAGATCACAGAAAAAAGAGATGCTAGTTAGTGACTATATGAAAACGATTCTGTCCACAACTGGACATCGTTTTGGTGAAGATTTCTCAGTGGATTCTTTCTGCTTTATTCAAGCATCAAAGGTACAAGTATGGGGACACATGTTATTTTTTATTCTTTGCTTGCACGTACAAGTTCTACTGGCAGTGATGTTCACATATTTAAGCTCAACAAACAAATGGGCACAGGTTAAGGGATCAAGAAAGAATCTAAGATATTCATATACAACCAAAACTGCTGCAGAAATAATCAATACTCTGTTCAGACCCTAACAAGGAGAGTAACAGTCAACAAGAAGTTGCTTCACTTGTGAAAACACTGAGGGGAAGCAAAAACCCAGAAAATTCATGTTGAAGATATGTCTCTATTCAAGATCCTTGAAAATTTTCTAGACAGTTAAAAAGGGGAGGGGTTCACTTTTTCTTTCTTTCACCACAATCAGACAAGAAAGAAAGAGGGATGCACACTTGAAAATAAGGTGCTAGAATCTATGTGAAGGGTCTAGAAAAGAAGAGAATTGACTTGAAGATAATAAAGGACTGAATGAAATAAAGGAAAACATCATAACAAGGACTTGGATGAATTTGCAAGTGATACCAAAGGGACCCCTGGGTAGAAATGATACTATTAAGAGAACTGATTTGTGCAACTTAGTCCAAAAGTCAGACATGAGCCATCATTGTTTGGTTTTGTCTGAGGAAACGTAGCACGCACATACTAAAGGGCAATCTACATAAAGAGGGCTTCGGTTCATGTGTGTGAGTCACATACACATACAATAAGAGGGTCAATCCCGTGTTGACACATGTATTAATCCTTTTATAATATGTTACGCGTATGAGTCTCACACACATATTATTAAGAGATTATAAGAGGTCTAATTCAATTCACGTGTCAACGCGAGATTGACCCTCTTATTGTATGTGTGTATGAGTCACACACATGAACCAACCCCATAAACAGAGTGACACGTATCATTAGCCATCACATGCCTAGCTGCATGCTTTCGAAAGGGAAATCATATATGCTCACATTTACAATACGACAGGTTAAATTCTGACATATAATACTTTTCATTCTCAGCAAGTCATGATTAATTCCTTCGTTGGTATGAAGATAAAGATTCCACTCATTCAGTGACCTCTGGTTGAAAACGTGACGACAGTAGCAACAAAACAAAGGCACTCACAGAGAATTTTCCCTGATAAATAGCCTCGTACAAGTGAAGGCTTACTCTTAACACTTCACTAAAGCTAAATTGTTTGATGCCATTAGGTCTCTAATTAAGTACCAAACAATATTTCACATAGAAAATGCCTAAGAACCATTCAAAATATCTATTACAATCAATTGTCATCAGAGTGTAATGTGTATCTACAAGATCTCGAGATAATAAATGCAAATGAAGAAATGCAAGCCATATTTTTTTTTAAATATATGGAGCACAATCAATCATCAGATAATCCTCGAGCTTGAATCAGGCATACACATCAAATACAACAATTGAGTTCGACAGGTTACCCTAGATATGCCGCACCCTTGTGAATATTTACTTTCTATATTATTAATTTGCTCATGCTAACAAATTTTAACAGTCAAAATACCCATAGTAGCTCACAAATATGGATAACATTGTTTACTAGACAAATAACACTGGATAAAGCATTGTTGTTGTTATAGAATTTCCATTTCATTAAAAATTTTGCAATTTATATGTATTAACAAACATTTGAATCTAAATTTTCTCAAAAAGCTTCTGAAATTAAAAAAGGAATGTTGATACATGATCCTTGGGTCGATTTTGTTTACACTGTGTAGCATGGATGCTTCCATCATGAAGCCTTAACTGTGCCAAACACATCGACGCATGTCGGACACACTTTTAGACACACTCTTTAGACATGTGGTGGACACTTATCAAACACGTCATCAACTATATACTGTATTTGTTCCTCGCAAGTGGCCTAGTGGCCCTGCTTGGGTTGTTGAGCCTCACTCCCCACACAGCAGGTCACGAGTTCGAGCCCTCGCGCGAGCAGATATGGGCTACCCTCATGCGCCCCTTAACTAGCAAAAAACTATGTACTATATTATTTAATTTAGGACACTTCTTGGACACATTCTATATTCTCTGTTCACTATGCAAATTTGAAATATTTATTTACTTTCATTTATACATGCCAACTATATATGAGAAAATGTTTTGGGTAAAACTATAATAAGTATAAATATGTTTTGATATAATAAAATACATTAAGCTACTCTATACAAAGTTGAAGAGCCAATGAATATTACCCTTACAAAGTCATAAAAATATATGATAGGTTATAATAATTAGAGTTGAACTAGGCTACTTCCGGAAGTATCAAGAATATGGATACTCTCACTTTGTTTTGGTTGATCCACTACTCGAACTCGAGATCCACATTGTTAGATGTGATTTACTACAATAAACTAGATAGAAACAAAATTTCAAATATTTTCGTGATGATTTACCTATGCATAAAGTGATTGAAAAATCGACGTTTTGAAAGACTTATAACTGCTTGATTGAGAACACTTTGATGAATGAGTAAATCATCACGAAAAGTTTTGAAATTTTGTTTCTAGCTAGTGACTATCTGCATTCTTGATACTTCCAAAAGTAGCCTATCTCAACTCGTAATAATTTTATATTATTACATTTAAATAGAAGTATGTCTCTGGACTTTCGAATGAGCATATCCATGCATGTATGTCATGTATGCATGCAGAGTGTGCAACCTCTCTTTATTATGTATATATAATTTAGCGTCACATCGCCTCGTAAACATTTCCTACTTTTTATGAAACATGTCAGGTGTTCGTGTCTATCCTATGTTTGTGCATGTGTCCATTTTTCTTAGTTCTTAACACCAGACTTGGTTAGTTGACAAAGCATGTTAAATTATTGGACCACAAAAACAAGCCTCTGATCATTATAAAATGCATTTACTGTGTTACTATTAATTTACACCATAGGATCTAAATCAAGACTAGACAGTACAAGTGGACAAATATCATACAAATTGTAAGGAGTGCTCCACAGATACCATTGACAAGGAATCCAGGGAAAGGTACACTTCAAACTACTCATTACATAATCATTGGCAAGTTATCTGAATTTTTTCTCTCTTAAACTTTATACTCTTTGTTACCATTCAGTTTAGTAAGAGCCCCAAGGGGCATCTCTTTCCCCACTGAGCTTTCTTTAAAAGGACACGTGGAGCAAATCAAGGTTGTCACTGATCTCCTCATCCATTATTAGCATTGCCACCAATTATTAGAGCATGCTTATACTTTTTTGAGGACACAATGTTCAACGATAACCGGATGATAGGTGATAAAGAGAAGGATGGTCGGGCCTCACACGAGCTCAATATTGTCGGATAGTGATAAAGTGGAACATAGATTTAGCAAGCATAGAACCACCAGTGGATGTAGCCTCCACCACTTCAGGGCTTAAAAAGAAAGGAAATTAACTGGTTCCTGTAGCAACTTACATGTTAGGATTTTGTCTTGTTTTCAAAAAGAGATGATGATCTAAGAAGATCCATCCGATTGGAAGAGACGATAGCTTGAAGTAGAAAAAGTAAATCAAGGAGGTGCAGATTTTCGACTATATAGTCGACTAATGCTCAGACTAGTCGACTAAACAGGATACAGAAAAGTGAGTATTATAGAGGAGTCGACTTATAGGTTTTATAAGTCGACTAATGGAAGAGATTAGTTGACTAGTCTGCATGACAAGTTGACATCAAGCTGTTTCTGAAGCGTGAGCAGTTTCCTTTTCAGACGTGTTCCTAACAAGATTGCTTAAGATTCTTCAAGCATCCACAACCAAGGTCATCTCATAATTTGACTAGGATTTGTTGTAAACTCTATAAATAAAAGGTGTAACCTATGATTAGATAGAGGAGAAGAAGAGAGGTTAAAGTTATGGTGAACAATAATGTAAAGCCATAAAAAGTCAAGTTAAAGAAAGAAAAAAGTGATAGTGCATAAAGAGAAGGTATACTCTTGTAATCTAGTTGTAGATTCAAGGGGAAGGTGAATACTCTTGTGAAATCAAGGGAAATGTTAGATCTTCATTATATCAAGTTTATTAATAATATTCAAGTTCTCCCCCCATGAATGTAGGCTAAGTTTCAGCGGATCACGTTAAATTGTGTGTTTTTCTTCTTGTATTTTTTAATATTCATCTTGTGTGCTCAAGGTAATCGATCTCATGACGTGCTTGAGGTAATATGTGGGATTTTCGTATTTCCAAGTATGGTATCGCAGGTATGCACGCAACAATTGGTATCATAGCAAGTATGGTATCGCAGGTTTACACACAACAATTGGTATCAGAGCTGATGGTGTTCGTTCAAGTTTCAAGTGCTCAAGATGGAGAATGAGATGTTAAGTCGATAGAGTTCGGCGGAGCCATCAATGCGAAGAAGACAACAAAGAAAGTTCAGATTTGTTCTAAAATAAAGATCGATGATTTTTGGAGTAAAATGATCAAGGTGGAGTCGTCAAGACTCAATGATGCTCAGATCTGAACGCGGCAGACGCGTTGGCGATGATCGGATTATCGCCAATGGCGGACGGCAAGCCGAGCTCGACTAGTTCACGGAGGTGCCGCACAAGGCATCCCATGGAGGCTCGCTGATGGTTATGAATCACATGGAGAAGGATGTAAAATTGGTGGGATTCCGTGCTTCGATCAAAACATGGATCACCAAGAAAGATCCATGTGATGCAAAGAAAAATTATTCATGTGAGTGAAGTTCACATGAAAGGAATCTGATGGATTTGTTGTTAGATGGACAACAAACAGCGGAACCAAGTCAAAGAAAAAACAGAGGGTTGATGAAGACGATCAATGGACGAGATTGATCGAAAGGTGAATCGTGCAATTGTAATCGGATTCAGACGATCAAGATGTCGGACCCTATGTTTTTCAACGTTCTGAATGCAATGGTGGGTGCAAATCAAGAAGATTCCAATGTTTGGTGCAGTTTCTATATAGAACAGTAAAAGAATTGACGGAGATCACAGTCAAAATTATGACGGGTTAGTCGTGACATTGTTAGATTATTGCAGGCATTGGTGTATCTATCAGATTTGAAGATCATGAACAGCAGAGCAATAGATCTGGCAAACATCAAAACAGTGGTGATGACAGCTCTGATTGATGGAAGAAAGACCATGGCAGTGTGTGGCGGGAAGGCCTAGTAAGACCATGACAGTTATGTGAAGACGATAAGTTTCAAAGTTAAAACATCGATAGAAGGTGGACTATAACCAAGCGATCAATGAAAGACCATGATAGTGTGTGGAGTGAAGGCCCGGTAAAACCATGGCGGTATTATGACGGCGAATTGCCTCAAGACCAACGGGGGCCCCACGGCCGGGAAGGCGTCACCAAACAGGTATTTGCTAGCGGCGACGGTAATGCAATGCAAGTTAAAGGAAAGAAACTCAAGTCAATATGAAATTTCAATAAAAAGCTTGAAAGGAGCTCACTTCGAAGTGAAACTTCACGAAAAACTGCAACGAGTCTAAGTGATGCGAGATGACTAAAGAAAGGGCGTATTCAGACAAGACCCGAGATGGCCCAAGACATGGCGATAAACAACCAATGGCCTCGGGGAGAGGGGCAAGAGTAAAGGCTTCATGGTACGTTACAATCAAGAAAAGAATCAAGGTACTAGTCTAAAATCTCAAGATGTTTTGCAAAAGGGTTGAAAAGCAAGTCAAAATAGAAATTGTTAAGATTTTGTCTTGTTTTTCAAGAGAATATGATGGTCCAAGAAGATTCAACAATCTGATTAGAGAAGACAATGACTTGAAGTAGAAGAATCAAATCAAGATGGAGCGGATTAGTCGACTGTATGCTCAGACTAGTCGACTAGAGATGATACAAATAACATAGTATTATGCAAAAGTTGACTAATAGGTTTTATAAGTCTACTAATGGAATGGATTAGTCGACTAGTCTGCATGACAAGTTGACTAATCAAACTGTTTCTGAAGCATAAGCAGTTTTTTTTCAGGCGCGTGCGGAGTTTTCTTTTCTGATAGAGTTCGAACAGCATTCAAATTCTATTCGATGAAGGTTTATTTTTAAAGTATAAAGGATCTAGAATTCTTCTAGATCAAGAAGATCAACTCCTAATAGGATTGATCAAGATTCTTCAAGCATCCAACTGTCAAGATTATCTCATAGTTTGATTAGAGTTTATTATAAACTTTATAAATAAAGGCTGTAACATAGGATTTAAATAGAGGAGAGAAGAGAGGTTAAAGTTGTGGGGAACAACAATGTAAGGCAAGAAAAATCACAAGTTAAAGAGAGAGGAAGGTGATGATGCATAGAGAGAAGGTATACTCTTATAATCTAGGTATAAATTCAAGGAGAAAATGAATACTTTTTGTGGGATCAAGAAGGTTAAATCTCTATTATACCAAGTTTATTAATAATACTCTCTCAAGTTTTCTCCCCAAAAAGGTACGCCAAGTTTGGGCTGAACCACATTAAATTTTATGCTCTTTTTCTTATGTCTTTTAATATTCATCTTGTGTGCTCGAGGTAATCAATCTCCTGGCGTGCTTGAGGTCGTCGGTGGGGATTTCGTATTTTCAAACAATTTGTATCATTGTATGGTATCGCGAGTTTGCACGCAACATTACAGACATGAATCATGAGTAAATAAATAAACTCAGATGCATTTCTTAAATGCAGAACAAATAAACGGAAGTTGTGAAATGAAGAAATGCTAAGGACTCAATATAATTAAAAAAACTAATTAGAGGCCAGATAGTCCATTCCCCTTGAGTCAAATAGCCATAACTTGATGTGCAAATACTAACAAAGCGCTGATTAAAAACATAACCTGGAGAACTCTATTGGTGCTTAACTCCACACTCAACAGCATCCTAGCTGTCAGATATAATAGATATTTAGTAGGGTGTAAATCTCAGTATCTCTATCGGCTGATTGTTTATAATATTAATGTCATCAATATCAGCCGTTAATATCAGCAATATTAAAAATATAAACAATATAGGCAGTTAATATCAACAATATTGACTCATTTTATAGGATTCATATCATCTTGGTTACTTGATACGATAATTAGGATGGCTGTAGGGCAAACGCTATTAACTTTGATGGATAATACGCTAATAATCATGAAACCCAATATGATCCAAAAGATAAAACCCGAATGGAGTTTTGGGTCGAATCTTATTTAACTATATGTCCATCTCTTTCCTTATTCAATATGGGACTAAATTCCCCATTTACCTTCATATCTCTTTTGTGCTTTTTAACATGATTGCTTGAGCTAAATTTAAGCCATAACGTCAACAGTCTCAATATTGACTCGTTTCCAATCACAGAGTCTGATTTTTGGAGATCAACCATCACAATCTCCACCTTGAAATATCTGTCACGCACTTGTGTGTGCGCCCTGAAACCTATCTCGCCGACCGCTAGTGAGTATACCCTTGTCCTGCAGCATGAGCTAAACTTTTCACAACCATCACCACTTGTATAAATTTCAATCTTCAGTGTCATATTATTGTTTGATGAAAATTTTCCACTTGAAGGAAGTTGTAATGAAAGAATAAAAATATGTATTTTTGTTCTTCTTCAAGACAAGTACAGCCTTATTATAGGAACAGAAAAGTGCATTACTGCTGAGCATGAGTTAGATATGGATGGGTGAAAAGGGAGAGAGACATGAAGATGACCAGGACAGATATTCTAACCAGCTGGAAAAACTTGGAGGTGATAGAAAATGTAGCATTTTAGGGGGCATGCTTAAAAGAAATCCTAAGTATAGCTTAAAACAATGGAGGCATAACTGTATAGATATGTCAAGGAAACATAACGGAATGACATGATAATCAGTTCAGATAAAAGAAAAAAGATGAGATAAATAGCTCAGTTTTGTGAACGATAACAAATTCACTCTATCCACTGTTGCATGGCTTCAAATGAGAAATTATTCTCACCAGATTTACCATATGAAATAAAAACTTTTCTACCTCATAAATTTGTTACTTTATCAACAAGCTATGATTACTAACTCACCTAGTCACCATTAAATGAAATTTTATATACTTGAATACACCACCAACCAATGTTGATGTATTCAATGGATCCATGATTAAATTGTCAAAGTTGATAGTGACAACACATCACAGGCCTGCATATAACCATTTTAGGATAAACTTCCTACCAACTTAAGGCTTACCCTAACTTTGTCTAAGAGATACCAATGGCCATAAGTTTAACATTAACTACAAATGCAATTTCAATCTAGCAAAGGGCTACAACTGTAGCATATATTAGAAGTTTCTATAACTTGGGGCCAAATGGCCAACGGAGATTTTCTCAAAAACCTGAATATCACTAGAGAATTGAAGCCACTAGTCACAATATGGAACTGGTAAATCCATATCAATTATCAGATGGTCTTTCCGCTTGAATCAGCCCCAAGCAACAAGCATCCTATATTGTAGATATTGAGGGCACAAGTAACTACCGAATCTGTCAAAAGTATGCAGAACAACAAGTTACTCCACATTTTTTACATGCTTTAAACTTAGAATGTATGTAACAGTTAAAAAGAACTGTAGCTTAAGATTTAAGATAGCATTTTCCTAATAAACAGATACGGAGATTTTCTCCCAAAGAAAAAAGAAAGAAAGAAAACAGCTGATTGGCAAGCAAAAAAACCTGTGTTTCAATAGCTGCCCTATTTCATATTAAATCCACACCATTTAAACATAGAATGCTCATTTAAGCCTAATTGAACCAAGAATACTGAAATTATAAAAGATTGAGATATGTCTGTTGGATTGTTTTATGTATGAAAGATGGTGCAATGTTCACAATTATGTCAAATTACCAAAAAGGAAAAGGTTCAAACTAAACCTCAAACCACAATTATGAAATCTATTTAATCATGTGAAGCAAGTAATACCCAAGGTACAAATACCTAAAGCACAATTGGGCTCACCTGCTGCACTATTTCTCAATACATATAACCGTATTTAGAATCATAGTAAGTATGAGTCGTATAGTATGAGTCGTATGACAGAAATATTCGTCATGTGACTGATGGTAAGTTTTTTTTTGGATGAATCTCCTTGTTTTCAAAGCTTAGATTGTTCTCATCTTTGTTGTACATCTAAAGTAATCCTTATCTAGTACCTTGAGATTTCTTTTAAAGAGAATGAGATAGGTAGAATGTAATGGGCCACTCGTCTACTCATTCATTATTAGAGTTGTTGCCACTTTTGTCCCAACATGTTTAGTCTTTTTAAGAATGATAGCAGTGTCCAATACTAACTTATGACTTGGCATGTGAAAAAGAGCATAGGATACCTTCTCATAAAAAATACACAAACTCTGCTAAGGTAGTGGATTGCTGCAGGCCATTGATTCAGCTGGAACACAATCTCCAAAGGCAGTGGCCCCAGCCTCATGCCTCAAAGGAGAAGGACCATCTCAATGGCCCCAGAATCACCTGCAGGTTATAAACATGAAACCAGCAGTAAACATCCTGATTAAAAAAAAAACATTACTTGGTCACATGTAGCATCAGCTGAAACGGAGGGTCCAATCTAATGATACAAAACTGTAAAGGATGACTGAAATAAATATATAGAGCAACCCAGAAAATAGGCCAAAGGGTCTTCTTTCATTTGTCAGCATACATAAAGACTAAGAAAACTTATTCAGTAGAAGAAGACAATATGAGGGACCGTGTGTTAGCAAGTGCACATTATGCCAAAAGCTAAGGTATTTGACAACCTCAGTTTAAAGAGGGAAAGTATAAAGTCCTAGTTTCCAACTCAGTCCCTTTATAAGATCTGAACTCCATAATTGTTCAGTCCTAAAAAGCCTCCTCGACAGCCCTCATTACATGTCTTCTTCAGTGTATGCTACGCCATGATAATAGAATCCTAAAGAGGAAAGAAATAAAGATGTATTCTGATTCCTTAACCCCAAAGATTCATCATTCCAGTACAGGGATATCGAATGGAAGATGTCATTATTCCAGATTTCTGATTCACAAGGTCATAGCTTTTAATGGGTTCTGCAACCCAACTATTAGTTGCTAATGATCACACTGCAGGAACTGCTTCTGATATCAATTTCAAGCACAAGCATGCTTGTGCTGAAAATATATTGAAAGATGGCTCCAGTACAAAGAACACCCTAATTTACCCCACTGGAGAGATCCATGAGCCCCACATAAAAGATTTTATTTGTTTTCTTTTTTTTTTCCTTTTTAAAGTTAATTGATTGTCTTGGTCATGGAAAATTTGACAGTCACTTCTGAAAGTCAGTTAAATGTTGTGACAGCTGCTTAGAAATTGGAACATCACCTTCACCTGCCAATGTCACAAATGCTGGAGAAACCACCAGGCACCAGTTACATCCACTAGAAGCTTATCCAAAGAAATCCATCTTAATTAAGGAATAGCTGCATGTAATCTCTGAATAAAAGGAACGTCCACCAAATATCAAACTAATAAGGGTTTGATACAGAAAGTAATGACCCATAAGCCTATATCTCTAGACTAGAAAATAAAAGCTGCCACATAACAACAACAATAACAGTTCCACACTATAATACTTTCTCTGTGGTGCTGTTGCATATGATGGGTTTGAGGATATGTGTGAATGGTTGTTACAACCTACTATGATTGATCAGTCTAATCATCTCTCCAAAAAAAAAAAAAAAAAATTTAAGATAGCACTCACTGTCAGATATGGCAAATATATGCATTTAAAATCTATCCACAACTTCTCAATTATGATCACTAACTTAAAGCATCTCAAGTGAAAGTCTTTATTCTTGTCGGTTCCTCTGATGTGGACTACCATTAAATAATTAGGCTCTAAAGATAAAAACTCCTCCATCGATATCAGTTCATGTTAACTTGGTTTGAAAAAACATTTTGTCCCAAGACCTAATGGCTTAAGAATTTGGGTGGTGGCTGCCAAACATTGTGTCAGAGCTCGGGGTTTCTTTTGGACGTAGGTTCAAACCTTGCAAGAAAAATGTTTTACCCCAAATTTATTTTTGTCAGCCCCCATGCAAGAGCCTCTCTGGTGAAGAGTGTTATGTTGTCTAATAAACATTGTTGGTACAAACTAACAGCTCAAGCTTTAGGGTCCAAGCAGTCAAACAACAGAAGTAACAAAAAGAAAAATTGCAAGTAAGGATATTTACTTACTAGAGGTATCAATCGTGGAGGTGTAGCAATATATCTTGGGATATTGATTCTTTCCGGATTCGTTTAGATACATCCATATAATGAAACACAAGTTTGAAAACAAAATCTTAAAGAATCAAATGAATTATCACTTATTTGTCCAATTTAACACATCAAAAGCCATGACACTTTTAAAACACACCAAATATGCTAAGAAAAACACAGTCCTCAGGTATAGATGGCTTTGACATTGGATCCCAATGAAATTGAGCTTTAAATCAATTTTGTTCCCAATGTATGTTACTTGAATAAATTCACTAGCCATTTCTAGAATAATGCATGCTATATGTGTTTTAAATTACATTTGAAAATATAGCATACTTTTAGAACACAGTAACAGAACATTTGGATGTATCCGCAGTTATTCACAATGAAACCATAGGTCATTTCAATTGGATCAGTAATCTAGAAAAACTTTGGGTCAGAGCAGTTTATTAGTGCAGAAAAAAATCATAATGCACCTTTACCAAGGGAAAGGAATTTGCACACCTCAGGTGGCAACATCTTCAAGATACAATGATATTTTCAAGTAGAGTTCATAATTAGGAACCATACCATAGGCTTAACAAATGTTTTTGCTTCTTCATTAGCTTCTTTCTTTTTAACAGGACATATAATTTCATCAAGAAACTAACGTGTGGTTGAAAACTTAATGACTTAGGAACTAGTAAGAGAACCCTGGTGCATACATGCTTTCAACGAGGTATGAAATGGAAATGAAGCAGAAGTTTGCAAAATATAAAGCAAAGGTAGAGACCACTGTACAGGTAGCAAGCATGGATTCAAATATTGGGCAATCAGATATATATCAGCAATATGGTATCGGTTCGATGTACCTGATACAATATTAACCCCATAATATAGGCCGATCTTGAGGCCAATATTGTTGATATGGCCGACATTGCCACCGATATCGATGATATTGATACTAAAAGCGATTGACCGATATCGATACCAATACTGAGATTTTGAACCATACTAGCAAGACACTTGTAAATAGAAGGACTGAACGAACAATATGTTCCACAGCAGTTCAGTCGTAACAAGGATAAACCCCAGGATCTTCATTCTCAAATCATGATCTTCTGTATAACTGCCCATATAGATGATGAAGGGCTACGTTCCAGCAGACACACATTGAAACCCTAAAATATTTAAATAGGTTCTTGTGCTAAGAAGGAATCACAGCAGGCAAAGCCTTTAGAAGAAGAATTGAATTCGAGATAAATAACAGACTATAAGTGTAAAACATAGTGACATGGGCTAAGATCAAGATCATCTTTACAAGCCTTTTACTGATAAAAATGAGGTCAGGTATGAAACAACAGCTCAAAATCAAGCACAGCACATTGAAGAGCTAACCAACACTTTCCAACCCATGAACAACTGCTAATCAAGTCTTTTTATGTTATCAATGCAACAAACGGAAAGAAGGGGATTTCTGTGAAGCTAACAGGCAGGTTGGTCTCCCTCCCATGTAACAGAGATTAAGCTCATGCAACCAAGAAGCAATCCTCTAACATTCTCCTAAAGTTTGAACGGCAGGCAAAGAGTCTAGAGACTCTAGACATCAATGATGCAATTTAGAATGTCTTTGTCTTGCAGAGATTGTAACTTTGTAAGCTTAACATAAACGGAGCAAAAGAATTAAACCACATGGTCCAACATGGTGCAATGTTGAACACACTTTTCTTGGCTGGAACATTACTAAAATCCCAGCTAGCCCTTAGTTACTCTTATATGTGAAAATTAAAGGTGAAAAACAAGAAAGGACAAGAAAAACTAACCTTATGACTCACATTCAAGAGCAGTACTACTCGTTACTACATCTATAGAACAAGGTAAACAGAAAATTTTGTTCCTACAAGCTTGACAATCATCCAAATCTGATACTTTAGAAGAGTAATATAGATTCCGTGGAGTTTGTGTTCGAGTATTCATAATGTTAACAATAAATCAGAAACTCTCCAACTGTCACCATACAACGTCTCGTCAAAATCACCCTTCAAAAGAAAATACTCGAGGATGGACTATATTTGGTAGTGTCTATGTCAGTTACAATGTTACGTGCTGACCGTAACGAAGACTACACAACATGATACTCATTCCCGCTTCCTCACTGTGGGAGGAAATTCTCCTTAGACTCCTACCCAAAATGGCTTTGTCCTCTGCAAGGTTCTATTTTTATCATTTAAAATGATCTTCTTTTCTTTTTTCTGCTTTTGTTTACGCTTAATCTTCTGCAAACTTAGTTTAGTCAGCAGATTCTGCTCACCTCTTTTAATGAGAAGAAGAATCGATCACCAATAAGGGTGTAATGGTTTGTTCAAAAAGTAAACAAACAAACAAACTAGTGTGTAAAAGGAAACTTTGAGAAAGTAATCCAGAACAGCCTCATACAGGTTAATGGAGTTCAGAACCTAGTCCAATATAATTTTACATAATTTAATTTTGAGTTAGGCAAGGTTCACTTTATACCAGTTCCATTTCTTAGCACCAAATGTGGTACAATGTGATATAGACATTGTTTTAGGAGATTTCAGAAGGTTCAAATTCCGTTCCAATAACAGGAATGATGCGAACATCATGGAGCTGACACCGCCACAAACGTCCAAGTCCAAAAAATGACGCGTGTACCAAAAAAGACTCAAGAGAACCATAGCTATTTGGTTTAGAAGAAGATTTTGTTATCAGAGTAGTAGTAAAATTTTTATTTTATATACTAGATTCTATTGGGAGATACAATCAATCAAAATTTCTTCAAGTCTCAATTGAATTTGAATATTGGATTTCTCAATCCTAAATTATATTAGTGGTGGGATGTCATAATCAGATTCAATTAGTAGTGAGATGTCCTAATTAATTTATCGGTTACTTTCTATTCTCTCTTTGGTTCACACATCAAATTTTTTCCTCTATTGAATCTTCGCCGAGTCATCATTGATGACCCTTCACCGTCTCGTCTTAACTTCGTTTACATCATCTCTCTCCCAACTATTCAAGTTCAAGCCTAGTCTCCTTGCTGCCCAACAACTACTCAAGACCCTTGCCACAATTTTTGAAGAAGTACCAACGATTTTTGCACTCAAGACTGCGCCCAGAGCCCTAGCGCTCATACATAGACGCGCCACGCCCAGGCGCTAGATGATTACGCTCGCGGAATCTAACGGGCGCGCCCGAGCCCCTCCTGTGATCAAAATTCTGAGCTCAAGTATTTGTAATATACATGGTTTATAATACTGTATTAATATTTTTTAACTATTTATCTGGATTTACTTAATATTTTATTATTACTAATTAACTTGATTCATGACTTTTTTCTTTTTTGATTTTTTTAATAATATTAAATATACAAATTATTTTGAGAGATTAGATGGTAAATTGAATTATATATATTATTACTATTTTTACTTATTGATATCGTTATTACTAATTACCATTATTATTATGATTATTATTAATTATTATTAGTTGATACCAATATTATTTCATTATTATTGTCATATTAGTATTATTATTGATGTTGTTAATTATTATTGTTATTGCTAATCATTATAATTATGATTATTATTAAAGTGTATTATTATTATTGTTGTTATTATTAGTATTATTGTTGTTGTTGTTAATGTTAATTATAATTAATATTGTAATTATTATTTTTAATAGGAGTTATTATTATTACTAATATTATTGTATTTATTTATTATCAGTAGTAGTATTTTTTATTTCCTTGATTCCTACCCTAACCCATTAAGTAAATCCTATACCCATCAACCCATTATCTAAGCCTAATTCCTAAACCCATTATGAAAACCCATAACCCACTACCCAAATATAACCCTATATATAATCTCATCCTACTCTCCTAACCTAACTCTAATCTTATTCTCCTCCTCCCATCTGCCGCATCCCACACCCATGGTCTGCGCAACCCACAGCGCACTCCCCCCGCTCCTCCACCTCCCCTCCGAAGTCCAGCCTCCTCACCAGCGAGCTCCAGTGCACACCACCACATCTCCATCACCCAACCACCGTCATGTCCGGCAACATCACCCGCACACCTTCCCCTCAGCACCCCCTAACCACCGGAGCCTGGCAGCGCATCCAGGCAGCCACCACCTCTCCCTGAGCCTCCGCGAGCCACTGCCCTCGCCCTGCCACCTGCGCTTCTCCACACCCAGGCTGAATCCACCATGGCAGCACCATCACAACCCCCCTTATGATGCGCGCCTCTCTCCACTGGCCGAGCCTCCTCTTATCTGTCGGAGCCGCGACCACCTCCTCGGCAACACCACTCCTCCGCCGCGTGAGCCAGAGCTCCGCTTCTCCCCTCGGCCTCCACTGGCGCGCCGGAGCCCCAAGTCGTGCCCCCTTGCCGTGAGCCTCTCTCTCCCCTGCGTTTTTGTGTGTTTATTTTGTGCATTGTGTGAGTGAATGCATGCATATATGTATATAAAGTGCGTGTGTATATGTGTATGTATGTATGTATGTATTAGTGTGCGTGTGTATGTGTGAGTTAGCATGCATAGGTGTGTGTCCATGTGTTCATGTACGTGTACATGTGTACATGTATGCATGCATATTTGTATATTCGTATGAGTACATGTGCATGTATATTGTGTGTTACAATTGAATAAGAGACCGGAGTCACGTTTACAGAAGACCCGGACATGATCGGGATTCGTGTTAGCAGAGTATCGATACGCCGGGCGATTCGAAGACTGACACACGAGATGATTCGGAGATCTTTACCGGTTCGTGCAGTGCAGACCTGATGGCGATTCAGACCCGAAATCGTGTCATTTCATGTAAATGTTTGCTTTTGTGTTATTACTTATTTACCGATGTCAGTTGGTGTTTGTGTGTTTACTTGTATCATTTCATGTGAGCGTTTATTTTATTTCATTAGTATATAAGTATCAAATCATGTGAGTATTTATCCCATGGTATTTTTAATCTATTTTTTTATTAGTCAGAATAATTAAATTGTACAGTCAATGTTAGTTGATTTCTAGTATTCAGAAACATTGAGGTGTTTACGGTTTAGAGTCTGGTGTTGATGATTGTTTTGATTGAAAGATTGGATTAGTTGGATAGTGGATATTTCGATCATGTAATGAATTATTGGATGTGGATTATTGTACATATGAGATGTTTAGATATATTTTAGACGATTGATCAGATATGATCTTGATATTATGTATATGGATTCGATACCTTATTACCAAGACAATAGAGTTTATCAGTTCATGTGTATTCGTTCACCACTTCGAATTCAGATGTAGTTGTGATATACCTTAGATTGTGACTTGAATTGATCTTGAGATTGGCCTGGTTCATATATATGGATAAATAGTATATTTATTTGAAATATTTATCAGACATTTATCTGGTGATTATTTAGATGAGAATTCATTTGGATATTAAGGACGGATTAGTTATGATGTTACTTGATTAAGAGATTAGATTTCTTGATACTTGGATCGGTATATGAACTTAGTTGGAGTTAGAGTTGATCGGACTTTTATTCTTTTACCGGTTCTTGATCAGTATTTAGATGAGATTGATGATAGATAGATTTTGATTGTACGAGTGAATATCTTATCCTTAGTTTCGATGAATACTATTAGTTCATTATGGATGAGTTCACTGATGTTGAGTATCAGATGTAGACCATTCTCGCTTTCAAGTCGCTTGAAAATATTTCAATCTTAAATTGTGATTTCGATATCTGTTGACGTAATTGATCTCGAGGATAATCAATAGACTACTCTTCATGATTGGTTCTTAATTAATTCAGTTATTCAATTATAGAGATAGAGTTATTGTGAGAGTGATTTCATTGATTTCAGTGATTATACATTCTTCAGAGTTTTATATCAGTTATCGGGTGTTTATCATCAGTTATAAGTAATTGGTGCACCATTGTGATTAATGACTATATATCCAGTATTCAAATGTTAGTTATTCAGTCATTCAGTTGTCAGATACTAATTGTCAGTTGTCAGAATATCAGCTCTTAGTGAAATCAGTTTCAGTTGGATATATTCAGTTATTAATGCACTTTAATAATAATAACATATATTATTGCTTGTTAATAAAAAGAAATCATAATCAGGAAAAAAAAGATAATTGCTTGATAATGCATGTGGTGTATTTAGGAAGGACTTATGATAATATATCGAGTTGTAGGTTCCACCATAAGGAACCAAGGTAGTACTGACTACCTGTTATTCAGTTGTCAGTTTGTCAGGGCTATGCCTGGATTACGATACCACACCAGTTGTCATTTATGTAGGATTGTGGTCTCAGCTATTAGAGCCTTGCGGCTTGTCCTGATTCAGCGTCAACGGTGTTAGACTGTGGTACCGGGCATGCACAGTACCCTTCTAAAACACATGCACTATATTGGCAGGCAGTTACAATAACAATAATCTTATTTGATATGTGGGAAAACGGTTGTGGTATGGAACGCAGCTAAGTACCACATTAGTTAGGTTAATAATAACCAATCAAATTAGAGACATATGGTAGATCACACCTCTTTGACATCAGTTGTTTCCTTTTACCGTGATATAAGTTATATTTCGTTTATAGCTTTGTTCTTGATATTGGTTATTCAGTTATCTTTTATTTACAGTTTTAAATATGTTATTATTGTATACACACTGTTTATATGTACGAGCACTTTTTTTTCTTTTTACACACTCATTGGGTCGCTTTCTAACGATCCTAAATTTGCACATCTAGATATTGAATGTTTTATTTCATTGATCAGGTGTTCATTGAGATCGTATGATTTACGATGACCCAGAGTTTCTCTCTATTTGATTCTGATATTCTTACCTTCCGTATTCCTGTTGTTATCTTTTTAATTCTCTATATATATCAGACTCTACTTTTATTCCAGTTCTTGATATATGACATCATGGGTGGACATCTATGGGCCTGTTTGGTTAACGGTAGAAGTGAGGAAGTAAGGAAGTGAGGAAGTAGTCATAGTTCCCTTTGAAACTTGAAAATTGGTTAGTAAGCTTTCCGGTATTTGGATGTTATTGTGAAGTGTGGTTTGAAAAATGTTATATCTTTTCCGGTGTTTGGATGGTAATGTAAAAGTGAAAGTGGAAAAGTTGACCACAAAGTTGACCGCAAAATAATATTTAAATAAAAATTAATTAAGAAAAATAAAAAATGAACTGTAATTAGAATGCAAGTGAGATTTACATGATCAAAAAATTAACTATTTTGTGTTACAACTTATTACAAATGAGATTTACATGACCACAAAATTAACTGTAGCACTCAGGAAGTGAGGAAATGGTTGTGTAAAAGAGAAAAAAAAAGAAAAGGGGTTTTCTTATTTCTTTTCCCGATGTTTGGATAGATAGGGAAGTGAGCAATTATACTTCCTCATTTCCTTACTTCCGCCCACTTCCTTGCAACCAAACACGCCCTATATGTGTTATTACAGTGATCGTAATTTATTATAGTTTATTTATATAGTTTATTTAAGTTACTTAAGGCTTAGCGTGTATACGTGGGGTATTCTCCTTACATATATGCATCACTGATTCTTGTCGCGTCTCTGCTCCAGGTATTTTGGGGAGTAGGGTGTGACAGTATTCATAATGTTCATTTTGAAGTCCTCCACAATGCTACCATCTCGACCTCATCTGCGTGAGTGTCTCGATCCCTCGACAATCCAATTCTCCTCAACTACACATGTTCTCATCTGCGTGATTTCAGAAATCAACCATAACAATCAGACAACAACTAAGATCATAACAACCAACATTTCAAGTTTTATTTTCATTATATCAATCTTTAATTACAAGTCTAAATATACATCATCCAGTCGATTATCTATTTTAATCTCTTATCACATCAAAAGTGAGTGGGTGATTCTGCTTCTTCTCTGTAATTGATCTAGTCTCTTTACTATACGTGAAATCTATTTACCTACATAACAAAAAACATACAATCAACACTTTGATATTTGATATTGATCACATAATGACATGTTAAAAAATCACAACTGATATTACTTGTTTTAACTCGTTTACAATTTTCTTGTTGGTGAAACATTTCTTTGAGTTGTTTATCTATTGCTTCCACCTCACAAACATGTTTCACATTTGTTTGGTATCAAATCCCAGTTAGGTAAGAACTGCACAATTAGGCAAGAATTACACGGTTATGTAGGATTTGCATCTTAGGCACATTTATTTACTTGCTTGCATTTTAGAAAAATTAGTGTAATTTTTAGGAAACTTCAAGAGTAAATCCTTTTCCTGAAATTTTCAACTAAGGAAGGGTATTTCAAAGTGGTTACTTAATTAACACTAAAAGGCGAAAAACCTCGCACTTAATTTATTTCATCAACCTGGCTGACTGGATTTATCTGCATATTGCATTTAGGAGTTATATATTGCATGTCAACCCGTAGTGGTAACCCATATTTGCTAGACGAGTCTAGTAAACCCGAGTCCATTCCAATAGAGTCCCAACCCACCCTAGCTGAAATCATGGCTAGACTTGAAGCCCTGACTCAAATTTGACCAAACTACAAACTGAAAGTAAAATACCTGAGACTGAGGATACCCTACTGCGAAACCACTGTCGTGATAACTTTGCTGATCCATCCAATCTCGATGCTCAATATCTGAAAAGCATCAAGATCGAGTCCCCACCTTTGATGGACGACACAATCCATAATTTTTCCTAGATTGGATACTCCAACTAGATAGGTATTTCACATGGTATGAACTCACCGAGCCTAGAAAAGTTAAGTTTACCGCAATGAAGTTGTCTGGTCAAGTTAGTCAGTACTAACCAACCTAGAGAACAGACACGTAGTCCGAGGTCAATCGCCGATTGACACATGAAATAGGATGAAAGATGAGTTACAAACAAAGTATATATCACCATCGTTTAGCGCCTGTCTCATGGACAAGTGGCACCAATACACTCAAGGCAACAAATCGACAAAGAATACGTAGCAAAATTTGATGAGTTTCTCGTCAGGTGCATTACCCTCAACACTAAGGGACAAGCTCAAACCCTTTCTAAATTCAGAACCGGACTTAGAGAAGACTCGCGAACCAAAATATTAGAGGAGTCAACGAGTTAGAGGTAGCCTACACATTAGTTCAAGATCTAGATTCCCTTATGTCTAACTACAACACTAGAAATTTTGATTCAAAATCAAGTATGTCTAGAACCTCCTCCTCTTCCCAGTTCAACAAGTCTAGCACCCCATCCTCCTCCTGAAAAATAAAAACATAGATGATCGTAGCAAATCTTTCGAACAAAACTCTTCTAGAATTAGAGCTTTCACCAAGTGTAATAAATGTCAAGGTTACAGCTACATCGCAGTTAATTATCGTAGTGAAATTTAAGATCACCTTCGTTGATGGAGTTGCCATAGAAGCTCCTGATTCTGACTCCGAGAATTTGCATATTACCCGAATCTAGACGAAAGCGACGATTTTGATTATGACTAAAAAGATTCTAATGTTGAATGCAATTGTATTCGACCCGCACCTTCAAATTACATATTTGTCGTCAGGTGTGCATTCTCACAATACGAAGAGAAGAACTATTGGAGAAGAATTGCTATCTTCCACACATCACTAAGATGGGGGGAAGAATTGAAAAGTGATAGTGGATAGTGAAAGTTGTGTCAATACAATATCATCCACAATGATCAAAAAAGTTGGATTGAAGGTTGTACCTCATCCTCATCCATATAAGGTGTCATGGATTAACTCAACGACCTTAGACGTAAAACAATGATGTCTTGTCCCGACTGACTTTGAACTATATAAAAACAAGATATGGTGTAATGTAGTTACAATAGATGTAAGTCGAATCATTCTAGGCCGATCATGACTATTCAACAAGGATGTTATTCACAATCAATCGAACATGTATCGATTTGAACACGAGAGTAAGAAGATCAAGTTGATACCCCTAGGACTTATAGCTAAACAGCCTAAACCTAATGCACTAAATAAGTTAAAAGGAGTTCATTTGATCGATGCAATAAAACTTCATCATGAACTTAACGGTGGCCCATTCATGATCTTAGCTGCTAGAGAAGTGGTTAAAATACAAGATAACCCTATTCCTCCAGAAGTCACCCCTGAGATTGAGTTTAATGGTGTTTGAAGACCTTTGAATAGATTACCACCAATGTGTGGCATCCAACACGCTATCGATCTAGTACCCGGATCAAGTCTGTCAAACTTGTCACATTACTGAATGAACCCAACTAAGCATGCAGAGCTCAAGAGGCAAGTTCATGAGTTGGTAGACAAGGACTAAATTGAGAGAGCATGGGCCCTTGTGCGATCCCTGCATTATTAATGCCAAAAAAAGATGGATCATGGCATATATGCGTAAATAATAGAGCGATTAACAAAATCACAATCAAGTATCGGTTTCCAATTTTGATGTTGGATGATATGTTGGATATAACGTCTGGTGCCACAATCTTTTCAAAAATAAATCTAAAGAGTAGTTATCACCAAATCCGCATTCATCCGGGAGATAAATGAAAGACCGCTTTTAAGACGAAAGATGAACTATATGATTAGCTAGTCATGCCATTTGGATTGACCAACACTCCAAGTACATTTAGCGAGTGATGGCTCAAGTACTGCGACCTTTTATGAGAAAATTTCTTGTAGTCTACTTTGATGACATCTTCATTTATAACATTCTCGTGAGCAACATTTAGAATACTTGTGTCAAGTTTGTATTGTGTTGCGAAAGAAAGAATTTTATGTTAATCCAACAAAGTGTGCATTTCTTTGAACACAAGTCCACTTTCTAAGAATTGTAGTTTTATCGACCTGAGTTAATGCGGATCCTAGAAAAGTAAAAGCCATCAAGGAATAGCCGGAACCGAAGACCATCCATGAGGTGAGAAAACTCAACGGACTTGCTACCTTCTACCGACGGTATATAAAAGAGTTCAGCACTGTCATGGTCCTCATTACGTACTCTCTGAGAAAGATGAGTTTGCATGGTCAAACGAAACTGCTAAAGCATTTGTTGAAATTAAGGCAAGAATTGTCAGTGCCCAAATTATCTCTCTTATTTTTTTTTAAAGATTTTTTAAGTAGCATGTGACACATCTGGTATAAGTATTAGGTGAAGTTTTAGCTCAAGAATGACATCCAATTGCTTACTTTAGTGAAAAATTGAATGACGCCAAGCAAAAATATATTCAGATAAGGAGTTCTACGCGGTGATTCAAGTGCTATTGGCGATATTATTTGCTACCGCAAAAATTCGTTCTCTTTTCTGACCATGAGGCTTTGAAATACATTTACTCCCAAAAGAAGTTGCTAGACATGGTCGTTGGATTGAATTTTTATAAGACTACACATTCACCCTACGTCACAAAGCGGGAGTTGAAAACAAAACCGCTGACACTCTCAGTCGCTGTATATTCATTCTCACAAAGATGACAACTGTAGTTAGTGTTTTTGAGAGATTGAGAATTAAGTATGAGTCATATCCTGATTCACGAGATATACGCAGAACTACAGATGGAATAACACAAGAAATTGATGGATTTATTCTGCAGGATGGGCATTTGTTTCTGAGTTGTAAGTTATGCATTCCAAAAACCTCTTTTAAAGAATTTCTTGTTTGGGAATTGCATATCGATGGTCTAGGTGGATACTTTGGGAACTGTAACGCCCCGATCCCGCGGGTACGGAGACGTTACTGCGACGTATATATGTAGGACAAAAATACCCCAACATGTATACACTAAATATCAGTAAAGACAAGAATCAGAATACGAATACACAGTAGTAATATACATTCCAATATAAAAATACAAGTACACAGTTCATCACAGGGTGTAATCCAACATAGCATGAATATTACATCAAAAAGACGTAGAGTATGATAATAAAGTATGAAAAAAACTGGAAGATACTCACGAGTAGCAAGATGATGATCTCGCGAGCCAATCAAGGGGGCTGAAACAAAAGGGACTCCGGACAAACAACCGCTAATTCATACTTCCGATGCGCACTCTGATCAACTACAGAAGGCCACCACAGTTCAGGCTCCTGGATTTGGAAATGAAGGTCCAGGTTTGTCAGAAAACAACCCAACGAGTACGTAAGATAAAGCCAGTTGGCGTGCTCAGACAGTCACGCGTGTACATGATCAAGTGATGTGGTTCAGACATACAGGTGTAGACAATGATCGGTAGCATAAATGGAAATCAGAGAATCAGCAGTGAATCTGAAATTAAGTACATGTGTATCGAGAAATCTGAATCAGAAAACATATATAAGAAACGGGTCGCAAGCATAGGTACACATAAACATGCAAAGAGACATCAAGCATGCGATAAATATAAGTATGGACAAAACTAGTTGTACAAACTTAGATTATGAATTTAAGAGATTGATAAGTCGAGGGGATAATTCAAACAAGGAAACTCTCATATATATATTATATACTTCAAGTCAGCATAAGCTGAGTTTATACAACCCGAGTTGCCTTCACAATAACAGAATAAGAAAAATGGTATGAAAATCTGGAAACAAGTAAGTCAAGGGATTCAACACAGTAGCACAGATATCATACGTAAGTAGCGAGCAGGATAATGTATTGTGTCACAGGTCTCGCAAGTATAGGTCAAATATGACGCCAGTCAGAAGTCAGTAACATGTTATTATGTTATTAAGACTCGTTCGATTTGTATACATCAGTATGCGTCCCATTCCACATACCTCCACGTACAGATCAGAGAGTAAGTTATTGAAAATTGATAGAGATCGACGAACCATGTTTAGAATGGGTCTCGTACATGCTCGGGACAATGGTCAAGGAGTATTCGGTACTGAGCTAAAACGTAACGCTAGATACCAGGACTTATTGTATGCCCGAACAGAAATAGGATGTCACCGCTCCCACAGAAATAGGCCCAGGGGCTTATGGTACACCCGGCAGGCAGGGGAGTATGGGTGCCAGTACACCCCACAGAAACACCTGGTAGCCTCCAGGTAGAACCCAAGTATTAATTGTACAACATTTATATAGCCACCATAAACATGGAAGCTATATCGGTACCCATCAGTTTTTCCCGTCCCGGTGTAAGTTGTTCAATTATTACAGATTGTCCAGTGATAATGTCCACAGTGTGTTCATAGTAATTCAATATCCATGATTAACCAATTTCGGGATCAACAGGAGTATAGTATTAGGAGTCTCACTGTTTCAGGGGTTCAGGAATACAGGGGTTCAGGAATACCAGATGGTAGCAGTATAATAATCATGTCAAGTTCCCGTAAAAGTGATAGTCAT
The DNA here is from genome assembly GCA_038442645.1 of Agave tequilana. NCBI lineage: Eukaryota > Viridiplantae > Streptophyta > Magnoliopsida > Asparagales > Asparagaceae > Agave > Agave tequilana. The sequence goes on along the minus strand of JAVJIF010013542.1, from coordinate 41,908 downwards.
AAATAGGCAATATAATACATGTGTCAGGTGTAATAATATCCAGTCAGGTGTCATAACATCAGGTCAAGTGTATCAGTACCGAGCGATAACATATATCAAGTATCGAGTGATAGCATGTCAATTGTCAGGTGTCAGATATCAAGTTTCAAGTATCAGGTGTTAAGTGATAACATGTCAAGTATCAATATCAAATATCAAGTGTCAGGGATCAGGTGTCAAGTATAAACATATCAGTGTCAGGTAATTAACATGTCGGCATCAGGTGAGTTGAATACAGAGTTACAACATCATATGTCAGGCAATCATCCGGTCATGTAACATGATACAGGAGAACAGTATAGTTAAATATTTCAAACTCTTCACAACCATATTTATAATAACAATAAATTAATTTATTAATTAGCTATGCGAAGTCGAGCGAAGCGGGAGCGTATCTGGCATATCCAATACAAGTATAATACCAGTTCAGTGAATTACAATAACGACCAACAAATGAATAACAATATATAGGCCCAACTGAAAATAATGAAATAAATCCAAAGGGAGAGTACTCGCAATTAACCAAGAATTTGTACTTGCATAACATGCATCAAGCCTTAAAATAGAACTTGCAATACACGAAATAACATGAGAAAAGCACTCGCCTAAAACCACACGACGTCGAGCGATATCCAGGAAATCCATGAACACCATGTGCATGTGCGCACGGGGAGAGAGGAGAGAGATAGAGAAAAAATGAGATAGAGGCTAGAGAGATAGAAAGTTAGAGTACCAGGAAAGCGAGGAAAGAAAAGAATAGGAAAGAAAAGAGAGAAAGAAAGAGAAAGGAGGAAAAAGAAAGAGAGGGGGAGTGGTCGGTGGCCTGGTGGCCGCCGGAGGTCGCTGGCAGCCGTAGACGGCCAGCTACCAGCGACCAGGGTGGCCGACGGTGAGAGGGGGCCGGGTGGAGGTGAGGTAATGGTGTTTTGGTTGTTGTTGTAGTTGTTGGTGGGGTTGTTTGTTGGTGAGGCTGGAGGAGGTGGAGTTGATGGTGATGATGGTGGTGAGGTGGAGATGAAGGTAGTATGGTGAAGGTGTTGGTGGTGGGTTTGGTGGTTGTGAAGTGGGAGGAGGTGGTGGAAGGAGATGGTGACGGTGGAGTTGTATGGTGGTGGTGATGAAAGAAGTGGAGGTGGAGGATGGAGATAGTGGTGGTGTTGAGGAGAGGGGAGGGGTGATGGCTGGTCCTAAGTGGTGGTGGGGGCCGGCCGTGGTAGAAGAGAAGGAAGAAGGTGATGGTGGTGAATGGTGGTGAAGATGATAATGTTGAAGTTGTAGTTGTTGTTGTTGGAGATGAAGTTAGAGAGTGAGTTGATGTGGGTGGCTTGCTGGTGGCCGGAGAGGCGCACCGGAGGGACGTGCCGGCGGTGGAGACGCTGGTGGTGGCCGGTGGTGGAGCTAAGGGGGAGAAAGAGATGAGTTTGTGAGAGGGGGAGAAATAGGGAGAGAGAAAGTGAAATTGTTTTTAAAGAAAGAGAAGTGATGGGAGAGGGAAGGTGTGATGGTGATGGGGCATAGGGTCTGCAAGTTGCAGGGGGTGTCGGCCACGTGGAGAAAGGAAAGAAAGAAAGAATTGAAGAAAGAAAGAAGGAAAAGAAAGAAAGGAAATAATATTATATTCAATAAAAATTAAAAGTTTCAGAAAAGCTCCTAAAAATTCTAAAAATAAAAAAATATTATTTTAAGATGCATGGTGAAATCAGATTTAAGAAATTCAATTTAGTTTTTAAATTAAAAATCTTAAAATCAACCGGCGATACCAGTCGACACCAAATCCGGTCGAATTTCGATAAATTCAAAAAATCTCAAAAAATGCATTTAGATGAAAAATGAGATTCTAAGAAGTAACGTGAAAACCGTTGCTAAAAATTCATGTCCGTTCGAAAACTAAAAATTCGGGAATCGGTCAGTGATACTGATCGACAACGATTTTGAAGATTTTGCAGAATAATTCTAAAAATTCAAAAAATCATGAAAAATCTAAAATATTGAAAAACGATGTTTGAAACTGAAATCAGTCACTAAGCATGTTGGTCGATGTCATATTTGTCAACTAGCCAAACAAAGAAAACAGAACCCTGATTTGTACACTCCACTCCCCATCCCAAATTATCCTTGGCAAGATGTGAGTATGTATTCGTATTAGATTTACCAAAAATTTTAGGAAACACAATTCTGTTTTAGTTGTTATGGACCGTTTCTCCAAAATGGCTCATTTTCTCCCTTGTTCTAAAACATCCAACGTCTCAGAGTTGCTAAGATATTCTTTGACAGTATTGTTAAATTGCATGATTTGCCTAAGACCATTGTGCCTGATAGAGATCATATTTACGAGTTACTTTTGAAAATACTTTGGTTCATGTTAGGCACAAAACTGAAATTCTCCACTGTTTTTCATCTCCAGACTGATAGTCAAACTGAAGTTAACAATAGGAATCTAGAGAATATGTTACACACATTAGTTAGTGAACAAATTAGAACTTAGGATCTTAAACTTGTCACTGCAGAGTTTGCATACAATACAAGTGTGAATAAGACTACTGATAAATGACCATATAAGATTGTTTATGGTTTTAGACCTAGACAACTCATTGACCTTATTCTTATGTCTAATCATATTAGAGCATCAGCATCTGCATCATCATGTGCATCACATGTGCATGATTTGCACAAGAAAATTATGGATAAAATTGCTCAAAGTAATGCCCACTACAAGGTACAAGCTGACGTAAGAAAAAGACTAAGTACTTTTAATGTTGGAGATCATGTGATGGTACGGATTCGTCTGGAATGATTTTCACCCGAAACTGTTAAGAAATTACATGCCCGTAGTGCTGGTTCATTTCAAATTTTAAAGAAGCTAAATGTAATGCTTATGTTATTGATCTTCTTAAAGATTTTGATATCAGTTCTACATTCAATATTGAAGATCTAATGGAGTACAAGGATCCTTATTGTAATCCTAACAACTCATTAGATGATGAGTCATCTCATAAGCCTATTTCTGAGGGACCTCTTCCACCACTTCCGAATATATTACTCAATAAAGTGGATCAGATTAATAAAATTGTGAATGATGAAATTATTACCATCCAAGATGATGAGACTCGCAAGTATTTAGTTCGATGAAAAGGAAAACCACCTACAGATAATTTGTGCTTACATCGAAGTGAGCTGCAAAAAAATTGATCCTAACATATTGGAGCAATATGAGAGTTCTTCCTCCTCAAACTCAACAGAGTCGAGTTCTTTCCAACCCTGAGATAATGATGCGGACATCATGGAGCTAACACCGGCACCAAAGTCCTAGTCCAAAAAATAACGCATGTACCAAAGGAGACTCAAGAGAACTATGGCTATTTGGTTCTAAAAGAAGAGTTTGTAATCAAAAGTAGTAGGATTTCTATTTTATATATTGGAGAAATAATAAGAGTTGTAGTAGGATTAGTAGTTTCCTTTTCATGTATTTTGCTTTCTTTTAGATTTTTGATTTCTTTTAGGATTAGTATTTCTATTTCAATTGTAACTAGGAAAGTACAATTTTGTAGCATATATAAAGAGCCTCCGTGTATTCTATTGAGAGATACAATCAATGAAAATTTTCTTCACTCTTAATTGAGTTTGATTATTGAATTTTTCGATCCTAAATTATTTTAGTGGTGGGATGCCCTAATCAGACTCAATTAGTGGTGAGATGCCTAATTGATTTAACGGTTACTTTCTATTCTTTCTCGGCCTCACACATCAAACTTCTTCCTCTGTTGAATCTTTACTAAGTCATCATCGCCGACGACTCTTCACCGCCTCGTCTTAACTTCGTTTACATCATCTTTCTCCCAACTATTTAAGTTCAAATATGGTCTCCTTGCTGTCCCACAACTGCTCAAGGCCCTTACCATAATTCTTGAAGAAGTACCAGCAGCTTTTGCATTCAAGACTGCGCCTAGAGCCCAAGCGCTCGCGCGCAGACACGCTACGCCTAGTGTGTGAAGCATGTGGCGTAAGAGGTGTGATACATGTAGTGCAAGGAGTGTGAAGCCCAAATCTATCCGGTTCTTATCTTTAAACCCTAATTTTTCTTTTCTATTTTCTTATTAAAATCCTAGTTTCTAATTCTTTATTTTAAGGTGATTGCAATCCTCCCATATTATATCAATTTGGTATCAGAGATTTGGCTTCAATCCCCTTCAAAAAAATTCTTCTTTTCTTCAAACCCGATCTTTTTCCACTTTCCAGATCTAGACCCAACCTAAATCTACTCTAAAAAAGTAATGTTCCGATTACTGTTCTGTGAACAGTAATTACCAATTACTGTTCATCTCGCCCACCCAAATCTCAATCACCATCATCTTCACCGCACACCCATCATCTTCTCCACCATCACCATCCCCATCATCATCACCGCCATCCCCATCATCATCATCACCATCATCATTATCCTCCACCATCTGGAATCCTAACCCTAAATTCCCTCACCATCTCCACCCACGACAGCAGCAACATCACTCGACCGAGTACTGTTCGTCTTCTCCCCTTCAAATCTGTTCAAAGAAGAAAAATATTGTAGCAAAATTTCACAAAATTCCTTCAAAAATCTAATCTGGAGTCCGTTTCAGGCCCGTCCGGAGTCTGATTCGAGTTCTGTCTGAAGTATTGGGTTCATGACTGAGTCTCAAAGTACTAGAAAGAGTTCACAACAGTTGGATAGCAATTTGACCTCTACAAGTCCGTATTTGGTACGATATTGTACGTGCAGCAGAAAAGTGGTGTTTTGGACATTCATTTTTAGCCCGATTTGAGTTTAATTCGAGCCACTGAGATTTTGAGTAATATCTGATCTTTATGCACTGAATTTTATTCATGAATTTTTATTTTTGTGGCAAATACATACATAGTGATGGTGATGAAAATGAGATTGAAAGGGACATGCATACAGCTCTCCCGTAGTTTGGGGTTATAATGATCATAATGGGTATGAAAGTAAGAAAACCAACTTGAAGATTTTTTTTAGATATTTTCCTTGACACCTGAGCATAAGTGTCACTATGCCCAAATGAAGCTGACTGGAAAAGCTTATTGGTGGTGAAAAGACAGTCATATGAACTATAGAGATTGGATGGTCTTACAAGATCTTCGTACTCGGTATGCTCACCTCGAGAGCCCACAATTCAGTGATCTGATCGCTGAATGTTAAGAGATCCTCGCTGGCATGGTGAAGATTCTAAAAATCAAGATGGTAGAGATTGTTGAAAATTCAGAACTAGAGCCAGAAGTTGATTATAAGCTAGAACCAAGGCCAAAAGTTATTGCTGAGTTGGTGTTACTGCAAGAAGAGATTTCCTCGCGGCCCACGAAAGTTGTAGAGTTGCCTATTGAGACCCTTGTAGATCTTCAAGCAGAACCTACTATGAAGCTAGTATCACCTTTGGCAGTTATGAGGGTCTCAATTTTCTTGAGATCGCCTGATGTATACGATCCCTTGTAGATCTTTCTCCAGGAACCAGTTTCACAGGAGATTGGCACATTGATATATGGGTGAGATTTCAATGGAGCAGAGTTGACTTGTCATGTTCCGTGTATATTGCTCGAGCTCCCATCGACGGCTACCTGTTTGTCACGGAACCTGGCTCTACCTCCACCACCTTGGTCTCAATGTGACGCACTAGTGTTGTTGCCACGACCACCTCTATGACCTGATTGAGATGTTTAAAGAGGGGTGCCCTCACTCGATAGAGTCGAGTTTCTCACACCCTGGGGGAAATGATGAGGACATCACGTGCTGCCTTCCTTTTATTTAGTTATTTTTGAGTTGTAGTTCATTTTTTCTAGTTGTATTTTTTTTATGTGGGCGTTAAGTACCACATCAGTTATTTCTTAGAAGTGTCCTTTTGTGAAGCCTATCAATATGCCTCAGTACTTTTTATTCAGTAGACAATGAATGAAATAAAAGACTTTCCAGTTAAAATCTCTTAAGTGTGCTCTTGATTTTTGGGTGTGAAGCCCGTGGTGCAAGGTGTGTGAAGCCCAAATCTATCCGGTGCTTATCTCTAAACTCTAATTTCTCTTTTCTATTTTCTGATCAAAACCCTAGTTTTCAATTCTTTAATTTGAAGGTGATTGCGATCCTCCCGTATTACAACAATATCTACCATCATTTCATGTATTATTTTTATTATATCAACTTTTAATTACAAGTATAGATATATATCATCCAGTCCACATCAAAAATGAGTGAGTGATTCTACTTCTCCCTTATAATTGATCTAGTCTCTTTATTACATGTAGAATACGTTTACCTACATAGCAAACATCATCTAATCAGCACTTTGATATTCAATATTGATCACATAATAACATGTTAAAGAATCACAACTGATATTACTTGTTTTAACATGTTTTCCTACCAACAGTCTTCCTGTTTGTGAAACGTTTCTTTGAGTTGTTTTATTTATTGCTTCCGCCCACGTACATGTTTCACGTCAAGGAAGATGCTGGACAATTCAGTCAATGAGAAGGGCCTTAAGAGATGTACAAATTTAATAACCACCTCATGTAGGCATTAGTTTAAACGTTCTCCTCCATCTTTTGTCATATGTAGGGAAGTCCATACTTTATATGTAAGTTTTCTGGCTTAAGAATCCACCAGTTTTCATTGGAGATTTGCGAGTGAATATGACCCTTCTTTTGCCTTGTCTCCATAACACATAATTTTGATATCAGATCATAAATTTAATTCTCTCTATATATAAATGAACAAAGATCAGAGTAATTTTTTCTGCAAAAACATACAAGAGAATCTACCAAATATAGACACCAAGTAATAACCCCTCAGAAATAACAATTCCCCAATTTGATAGAGCTTCTCTATTCTGATCTGTTGCCCTATGTTCTCTGATAGCATCACTCCATCAATATTAAGTTTCTAATAAATCTTCATGAACAATTTGATCATGTGCATCTCTTCCTCTTGGAACAATCCCATACTCCTCTTGCCAAATAGCTGCCCAAACCATCAAGCATATAGAATCTGGACTAACATACAAAATTGATCTCTCTGCTTAAATAACCTCCCAATTTCCTGAAATTCTTATGACCTGCAGCTCCTTTCTATCCTCATTCCCAATCTTTGCATGCATAGCTTCCAAATATGAACTAAATATGACCATGAAAAGGAAAGATGACCTCTACTCCCAAATTCACACTTGCACAAAAGACATGCAGTGTCTCCAGTAATTCCAAATCTTTGGAGTCCTCCTCTTGTGAGCAAATCAATCCCTCACTGCATTATATAAACAGCAGTCAATTTTGAACAGATATTTGAATGCCACATCAACTTACCTTACCTAAATGGCTGATGCTATCTGGACTTAAATCCAGAACAGGCTTTTTAAGAGATCATATGGCCCGAACAACATGAACAGAATATGTCAGGAAATTACCATTTCCCAGCCCCGAGTGGCCTACACGAGCAATAGAATGGGCTGACGAGTTTTGTTCCGCGGGAACGTAGAGATGGCACGATGTTCCAATTGTTGCACCAAGACTCTGGTTTGAAGAATGTGGGACATGATGCCATGGAGGTTTGGAGTGAAATTTGGAAATCCACCGATCACATTTGCTGCACAAGGAATCTTAAACTCCGCAAAATCAAGTGGTAGACGTTTCAAGAAGAAGGTTGCTTTATAATGTTTAAATTGACTTTGGTGTAGAGTTTTCTTATGAAATTGGGCCATTTACTGCAGATAAATGCATTTTCTTAGAATAGGTATCCCTCTTTCAAAGAGTTCTTTCGACAGATGCTCACTGGTGCATGAACTTACTGTCCGGCTCCACACATGCATACTGGCTTCTCCAGTTTATTTGCCTCTCTCAAATTTAACATTCATGCATAGAATGACAATCAGTGAAAAGATTTCATTGATTGCATTAAAAACTCCCCCAATTTTGATGGCAACAAATTTGGATGATGTTATGAACTACAATACTGTGGCTAACTCTTAATTAAATCTGTTCCCTGGCAGATCACCCCTATACCCATACAATAATTCACCGCACCCAAACACTCAAATCCTCTCAGAATTACAAACTTGAGCACATTTGCACTGTTCTCGATCACAATCAGTTGTAATTAAACTAAAATTCGATCACGAGATGAGGGTTTTACCGTCTACATTGGGATCGCAGAGAAACGGTTTTGGGAACAAAAAAAATTACTGTAGTTTGAATTAAAATCTTTTCACAAAAGTACAACAAAACCCTAATGAAAAAAAGAGCAAAAAGGAGGAACTTTTCACCTGCCTAGGGTTCCGAGACTCTGACGACTGACAGTGACGGAATCCCATCAGCTACAACGGAGACGAGAACGGAGACGATTCGAACATATGAGAATGAGAGGTTGCGTACGCGAATTCTCTGATCCCAAAGATTTGAGCATATACCCAGAAACGGTTTTACTGGGGTTTGTTTTCGAATTTCTACTTGACCTTTCATTATTTGCAAAACAACCTCACGATCAAGTGAGAAATACAAAAGGGCTTATTTGGCTTTGTAGTTAAGTTTTACTAGACCTGAGCATGATTTAATTTGGTTCGATTTTTTAAAAAAATTTTCAAACCGAACCAAATCGTTCAGAGCTGCACTGAGGGGCCGTTTGTTTCGCGTAAAACTCCGTAATTCGTAAATGACTTACTACCCAGTTACAAATACGGCGTTTGTTTGGACCGTAATTCGTAAAAGACTTACGTAACTCAACTAACACTCACTTGCAACCCAATTACCACTCACTTATAACCCAGTTACAGTTAATTTTGTGGTCATACAAATTTGTAATTTTTTTTATATTAATATTAATTTTTTTTAATATTTAACTTTTTAAATATTTATTTGCAGTATTAAAACTTTTAAAATCACCAAATATTTAATTTTGTGGTCAACTTTTTCACTTACGACTTATACATTATGACAACCAAACACCGTAAAGTACAATACACTTTCCCACTTTATAATTTTATATTACCAACCAAACATCGTAAAATTTACATACATGTAACTCATTTATAATTGTAAAAGACTTTACCAATTACAATTACGAATTATGGCCAGTTACGACAACCAAACAGACCCTGAATAGAGTTGATTTGATCGGTTCGATCGGCTTAAAATGAATCATGCTCTCCCGTAAGTTTAACTACTTACGTTGCTCCGTAGCTAAGTTTCTTAGCTCGAAATTATCAAACTAAGATGTGTTTGGTTATCACTCACATTTTGCTAAACTGTAGTTATGAAACTTCAAATTTTAGGCTTAATTGCAGTCGAGAAAAAATCCAGTTTCTTAACTCAAAATATGAAAGAAGAAAAATAGAGTTTGAGATAACTTTATTTGTATCCAAATGGAACATAAAATTAACGAAATTACCGTTTAAAATACTACAGTTAAAAATTTACAAACTGTAGTTTTCGGTTCTATAACTATGACTTTCAATAAACTACAACTTAGAAAACTTCAAAGCCAAACATGGTTGTATATAGGTCTTCCTAACTCCTATCAAACACCGAGAAATAGATAAAATTAGCTTATAATTGGTATTTGGGGTAAAAGCTGAAGTTGGGACTTTAAAGAAATATTCACACTTTTTTACCCCTATTTTTCAGAGAGAAGAACTTGGGGAATGGGCAACTCTATTTCTTGCTAACTCTTCTTCTAAAATTTTGAAGGAAAAAAAAAACGTAATTTCTACTCCCTGACTCTTCCAACCAAACAAACCCTATTCTGTCTTTTCATTAAGGAGACTAATGCTCATAAATTTGTGTTAAAGGAGCGTCACCTCCTCAGCTCCATTCTCTATTCTGTATGCTGCATTAGGTGGATATTTCTGTGTATTGAAATGTTACATAAATAGTTTGGTCCATCTAAACTGAGCGCAATTCTAGAATCTTCAATCATAAGAGGCTTTCTCCACAGGAGGTTTCTCATCGAGCCATCTTTCTCTTGACTTTTGATGTAAATATCTTGTGCAATCTTTTCTTCTTTTGTTTTCCCTCACTTGGTGAGGGAGTGGTTTTTCTTTGTGTACTTGTCTCCTCTTTAATATTATTCCAGGCCAGACCATTCTTGATCTTGTTTTCCCTCAAAAAAAAAAAAATCTCACCAAAGAAACGTAGGATCTTTCTCGTTAGTTTCTTTAAAAAGAAAACATGACTCGGTTCATTCAGCGCAAATCTGCCTACATGTAAGGGCTGTTTGTTTGGATATAAAATCCGTAAAAACTGTAATTTATAAATGACTTATAACCCAATTACAACTATGGCGTTTGTTTGGACCGTAATTCATAAAAAAATTACGCAACTCAACTACCACTCACTTGTAACCCAATTACTACTCACTTACAACTCATTTATAGTTAATTTTGTGGTCATGCAAAATTGCATTATTTTTTATGTTAATATTATTTTTTTTTAATATTTAACATTTTTAGTATTTATTTGCAATATTAAAAAATTTTAAATCACCAAACAGTTAATTTTGTGGTCAATTTTTTCACTTACGACTTACACATTACGACAACCAAACACCGTAAAACACAATACACTTTCTCACTTACAACTTTATATTACCAACCAAACACCGTAAAACTTACATGCATGTAACTCATTTATAAGTATAAAAGAATTTACTAATTACGACTTACGAATTACGGTCAATTACGACAACCAAACAGACCTGTAGTGTTCACTGTTCTCTCCCCTGATGAAATGATAGGATATAATGTCAAATCTAATAAAGAACTTATTAAGGCATACTAGGAGAACAAGCTATATATTTCAATTCTCTTTAGTTCTCTGCTGCATTTGGAAGTGCATCAAGAAATTTCAACCATTTTTTGATGAAACTGGGGAAACAAGACATGTCATAGATAATTAAATTGGAAATATTCTTGGTTTAAAGTCAAAAGTTTCGGAATCACACGAATATATCAGAAATCTAAGAAAGACTGATTTGTTTTCTATTATTTAAGTAATTATCTCTTTCTTAAACAAATAAACTGATAGTCTTGTTTTCTCTCTTTTTTTAAAATATGATCATGTTAGAAATTAGAGACATGTCTGAAATTAGTTTCTGCTTGTTTTGTTTCAGTGAAATCAACTCCAGTGTGTTACGAATTCGGTTCATGTGTGTGAGCCACACACACATAAATAAGAGAGTCAATCTCGCGTTCCATGTGAATTGAAACTCTTATAATCTTTGATGATATGTGTGTGAACCCACACACACAACATATTATATGAGGATTAATACACGTGTCAATGCGTGATTGATGCTCTTATTGTATGTGTGTGTGGCTCGCACACATAAACCGAAGCCAGTGTGTTACCCTCGTTTATGCTACTAAATATGGCTACTGACAACAGTCTTCTATTTCTTTGTGCATCAGCATCCAATATGTGTTATAATCGAACAAGTCCCGTATCTTTGAACTGTAAACACACGCAAAAATCAACTTTAAAAGACTAGTCATTTTCGTTCTTTAGTGAAATAAGAATACTCTTTATCTCCTATTCGAATAAAAAGAAAAGAAAAAATATATTAGAATATTATTGGACATGAAGCAGATTCTACGACAGAATCTGGAAAGAAATGAGCAACATGCCGAGAAGGTTTCAATCCGAACATCTGGAAGATTGGACTTTAAATTTCATGAGCATAATAGTCATGCCAGTACCTTTCCAAAATCAGAAAAAAGAAGAAGAGGAAGAAAAATAGCCACACCTTCCAACTTTGGTTTGATCATCTAGTTGATCTACTTATCTAACTACAGATTCAATCATCCAGTCCCCTGATGTTGGCCCGCCAGTCAGGTATTAGGTTTGCTCCTCAAAGCTCATCGGTTTGAATCCTCTCGGGAGTACTTTTTGTTGGAATTGAAGAATATAAGTATGAATCTTCGAGTTGAATTATGGCGAGATCCGTTGATCGAATCAATTGGATGATGGTTGGAGTGTGTTCTCCTTCCATTGGGGATGAACGTGGTATATTCACATGTTCAATTCTGACTTCGAATGAATGAGATATTCAAGTCTAGAGATTGCCTAATTCAAAGCTAAATGGGACTAAACTGTTGGAATGCCAACAGTTGCGACTGTTGGACTGCCAACAGTTGTGACTGTTGGGTGTGTCAGTTGGGCAGCCAACAGTTGTGACTGTTGGGTTGAAAGGTTGCAGCCTTTTCTCGGATTCGAACCTGTTGGCCCCTCCTAAAGGCTATATAAAGGGGTTCATTCTCAGACACACCAAACTGAGATTCCTTTCTCTCTTCTGAAAGATCTCACTCTCTCTCTCTAAAGTTCTGACTCCGTTCTGAACTGGGCTCCAGCGAAGTAGGACTTCCAGGGCGACTTCCAACAGCGAAGTGGGAATCCACGACTTCCAGAAGTGACTTCCAACGAAGTGGGAATCCGCGACTTCCAAGTGAAGTGGGAATCCGAAGCTACTTCCTAAAGGAGATTCTGCCAAAATTCTTCAACCTTCCTACGTTCTCAACAGTGGGTGTTCCTCCAAAAGAGTAAGACAAATATTCATTTGAAATTTGTCATTATACCGCTGTTTTGCTAATCCTGTGTAGGTACTGGTTGACTACGGTTCGACCGTACGGTATTTGGTAGTGCTGTCCAAATACCGTGAAGAAGTGTTGTATCTTGGGAGACCAGCGTCCATTATCCCGTAAGCACCGGTGCGGGGGACGTAATTGTCTTAAGGAGATTCGCTGTAAGCGTACCTCACTTCAATTACTGTATAAGTGGACTAAGTCCTTTATACAGGGGATATACTTTATAGTATATCGAGATTGACTTAGATTCAGTCTAAGTGAAACTGTATAAGTGGATTAAATCCTTTATACAGGGGATATACTTTACAGTATATTGTGACTGACTTGGATTCAGTCTAATTGGTGCTTAAACCAAGGAAATTGAAAGGTGGTTCTTGAATTAAGGAACGTTCTTTGAACGGAAAACCTCCCACCTGATATTTGCCGACCTGGCCAATTAGATTGTTGATATCTCAGTGATCTTGATAAGTTGTCAGATTGATTCTTGTTAAGCAGAATACCCAACAATCTTAAGACAATTATTATTGAAGTTACTAACTTCAGTTCTGCTTGAACTTACAGAAGATGTCTGATACAAATCAAGATACCTCCAGCAAGGCAACAAACATACCGCTCCAAGGTTTGATGCCTACTCCACTTCCTAACCCGAAGCCGGAGAAGCCAGGAAAGTTTGATGGCACAGAGTTCAAGAGGTGGCAACAGAAGATGCTCTTCTACTTGACCACTCTACATCTGGCCAAATTCCTGCAGGAGGATCCACCAGAACCCGGAACTGATCGGGACTCAGTCCTTGCAGTCGATGCTTGGACACAAGGTGATTTCCTTTGCCGAAATTATGTTCTTAATGGACTGGATGACTCTCTTTACAATGTCTACAGTCCGATCACTACGGCAAAGAAATTATGGGCCAGTCTTGACAAGAAATACAAGACTGAAGATGCTGGTACCAAGAAGTTCGTCGTTGGACGATTTCTGGAGTACAAAATGGTGGATAGCAAGACTGTCATCAGTCAGGTGCAAGAGTTCCAACTTATCTTGCACGAGATAGAGGCCGAAGGTATGATTCTTCCTGAAACTTTTCAGGTTGCAACCATCGTGGAGAAGCTCCCCCCTGCGTGGAGAGACTTCAAGAACTACCTGAAGCACAAGCGAAAGGAGCTAAAGTTGGAGGATCTCATTGTGAGGCTTCGTATAGAGGAGGACAACCGCAAGTCCGAGAAAAGGAGCAGCAAGAACTCCTACAAAGCAAAAGCAAATGTGATCGAGGACTCAAAGGGGAAAGCGTCTACTTCCAAAAGCTTGAAGAGGAAGAAGCCTTCCCAGGGGTACAAAGGCAAGGCTCAAGACGGCAGAACCATGCGCTTCAAAGGGACCTGTTACATCTGCAACAAAGAAGGTCACAAAGCAAATGAATGCCGCAGCCGTCTAAAGAAGAACAAGAAAAGCCACCCACAGGCCAACATGACCAACCATGAATCACCAAGTCTTTCAGTTGTGGTGTCAGAAGTAAATCTGACAACCAATAACAAAGACTGGTGGGTAGACACGGGAGCTACTAGGCACATCTGCTCGGAGAAATTGTTATTCTCAGAATATCAAAGGCTAGAGCAAGATGAGCAATTATTCATGGGTAATTCAGCTTCCTCAAAGGTTGAAGGAAAGGGCAAGGTCATTCTGAAGTGGACATCGGGCAAATAGCTTACTCTTAACGATGTCCTTCATGTTCCAGACATCCGCAAGAATCTGATCTCCGGATCAATACTTAGTAAGAAAGGATTTAGAATTGTATTTGAATCCGACAAATTTGTACTTACTAAGGGAGGGATGTATGTGGGAAAGGGCTATCTTGTTGATGGACTTTTTAAAGCCAATGTTGCAGTGGTTGATAAAAAGTCCGTGTATTTGTACCCAAAGCTAATCAATAAAAGAAATTCTTCTGTTTATTTGCTTGAGTCTCCTAATTTGTGGCATGCTAGATTAGGGCATGTAAATTACAAGTCTTTAAAGAACTTGTCTAATCTGGGATATATTCCTAAACTCAACTTGGAAGAAATTCGCAAGTGTGAGGTTTGTGTTGAGGCCAAGTTGGCTAAAAATTCATTTCACTCAATAGATCGAAATACAGAACCTTTAGGGTTAATTCATAGCGATCTATGTGACTTGAAGTTTATGCCAACTAGAGGCGGTAAAAAGTATTTCATTACTTTTATTGATGACTGTACAAGATACTGTTATGTGTATCTTTTAAACAGTAAAGATGAGGCAATAAATATGTTTACAACATATAAAGCCGAAGTTGAGAATCAACTCAACAAGAAAATCAAGATTCTAAAATCCGATAGAGGCGGAGAATATGAATCAAATGATTTTAGTGAGTTATGTGCTAGTTTTGATATAATACATCAAACTACAGCACCATACACTCCTCAGCAGAATGGAATTGCTGAACGGAAGAACAGAACTTTGAAGGAGATGGTTAATTCCATGCTCGTAAGTTCTGGAGCTCCGCAGAACTTGTGGGGGGAAGCTCTATTAACTGCAAATCATATTCTAAATAGAGTACCCCACAAGAAACTTGGTCTTATACCATTTGAGTTATGGCATGGAAGGACACCTTCCTACCATTACCTCAAAATGTGGGGGTGCCTTGTAAAGGTGCTAGCACCATTACCTAAAAAGACTAAGTTGGGAGCAAAAACTATGGACTGCATATTCATAGGCTATGCCTTGAATAGTAGTGCCTATAGATTTCTGGTTCATAAATCAGAAATACCAGATATTCATGTAAACATGATTATCGAATCTCGAGATGCTGTGTTCTTTGAAGACATCTTTCCGTACAAACGGGAAGCAGATAAGACTTCTGGGAAAAGAACACACGAGATGGCGTTCAGGGACGAAAGCCCCGAGGAACCAATTGTTAATGCGGAAACTGAACCAAGAAGAAGTCAGAGATCTAGAATCTCAAAATCTTTTGGTCCAGATTTCATAGCATACGCTATTGAGAGCGAGCCTCAAACATTCAAAGAGGCTATGTCAACCCCAGAAGCACAAATGTGGAAAGAAGCTATAAATAGCGAAATAGAATCCATACTAAGTAATCATACTTGGGAATTGGTAAACTTGCCTCCTGGAAGTAAACCAATTGGGTGTAAGTGGATTTTCAAACGAAAATTAAACCCGATGGATCTATCGATAAGTACAAGGCTAGATTAGTAGCCAAGGGTTATCGGCAAAAAGAAGGACTTGACTACTTCGATACTTATTCACCAGTAACAAGAATAACGTCCATACGGATGTTGATTGCGATTGCAGTATTGCACAACTTAGATATCCATCAAATGGATGTCAAGACTGCATTCTTAAATGGTGAATTAAGTGAAGAGATATATATGGAGCAACCTGAAGGATTTAAAGTCAAGGGCCAAGAACACAAGGTGTGTAAATTGGTAAAATCCTTATACGGTTTAAAACAGGCTCCAAAACAATGGCATGAGAAATTTGATAGTGTCATGATCAAAGATGGATTCACTATCAATGAATGCGATAAGTGTGTTTACACTAAAACAGTTGGAGATGCATGTATCATTGTTTGTCTTTATGTAGACGACATGTTGATACTTGGGACTAATATTGAGATTATTAAGTCCACTAAAAGAATGTTATCCAACAGTTTTGATATGAAGGATCTGGGGGTTGCTGATGTAATTTTAGGAATTAAAATTACTAGAACACCAGATGGAATCAGTCTATCTCAATCTCACTACGTGGAAAAGATGATAGAAAGATTCAAGGATCATGGGATAAAAGAGAATACAAATCCTTTTCTCCCACACGTCCACCTTCATAAGAATACAGGAACTGGAATACGCCAGTTGGAGTATTCTCAGATTATCGGAAGTCTAATGTATTTGATGAATTGCACTAGACCCGATATTGCTTACGCTGTAAGCAAGTTAAGTAGATATACTAGTAATCCTAGTGATCTACATTGGACCGCTCTACTACGAGTATTGGGTTACGTATCACATACCAAGGAATATGCCTTGAGATATGGAAAGTATCCTCCTGTACTGGAAGGATACAGTGATGCTAATTGGATTGCAGATTCTGAGGAATCAAAATCAACTAGCGGATACGTATTTACTCTAGCAGGAGCAGCGGTATCTTGAAAATCTTCTAAGCAAACATGTATTGCCCGTTCCACTATGGAATCGGAATTCATAGCCTTAGATAAGGCTGGAGAAGAAGCAGAATGGCTTCGACAATTCTTAGAAGATATACCGTTATGGCAAAAGCCAGTGCCCGCTATATGTATACACTGCGACAATCAAGCAGCTATATCTAGGGCACAAAATGTGATATACAACGGTAAGTCTAGACACATTCGTCGTAGACATAATACCGTGAAGCAGTTGCTCTCAAATGGAATTATCTCTATTGACTTTGTATCGTCAAAGGATAATTTAGCGGATCCGCTTACTAAAGGTTTAAGTGGAGAGCGTATAAACTGCGCATCGAGGAGAATGGGTCTAAAAGCCTAACCTTACCGAGTCAGCTTAATGGAAACCTCACTTAGCGACTGGAGATCCCACGGACTAAGTTCAAGAGGAAAAACTAGTTATGATTGACTCAGCAAGTAAGCACTTGGGAGCTTGACTCCAATCCATTCCTATGGTGCACATAAGTGCTTTTCTACAAGTGGGATAAGGATAAGCTTAACGCTTTTAATGATGCCTATATCTTGTTACTAAACAAGTGGAGTAGAGTAGACTACTCTTAATAGGTCCATCACCTATGTGAGTATAGAGTTGGGTCGGCTCTTTGGGAATCTCTATGGAGGCTGTTATTCCCTAAAGATACTCTCTGAAACCAAGAATGTCCAGGGCCAAAACGGACACAACAGAGAACCAAAGTTGATTTGGAAAGTCACTGTGTGAAGCTTGTTGACTTGGCTTACACTAACGGCTAACAGTTCAAGACCTAGTTCACTGATTAGCCAGTAAGTCCGATAAAGCTTTCGCTATGGAAGGTTCAAGACCTAGTTCACCTATCCTTATGCAGTTTCTTTTCTCAAGTACCTTTCACAATAGAGTCAGTCTCATTGTGTGTCATTTCCTTGAATCTCCATTCATTGTGGGGGATTGTTGGAATTGAAGAATATAAGTATGAATCTTCGAGTTGAATTATGGCGAGATCCGTTGATCGAATCAATTGGATGATGGTTGGAGTGTGTTCTCCTTCCATTGGGGATGAACGTGGTATATTCACATGTTCAATTCTGACTTCGAATGAATGAGATATTCAAGTCTAGAGATTGCCTAATTCAAAGCTAAATGGGACTAAACTGTTGGAATGCCAACAGTTGCGACTGTTGGACTGCCAACAGTTGTGACTGTTGGGTGTGTCAGTTGGGCAGCCAACAGTTGTGACTGTTGGGTTGAAAGGTTGCAGCCTTTCCTCGGATTCGAACCTGTTGGCCCCTCCTAAAGGCTATATAAAGGGGTTCATTCTCAGACACACCAAACTGAGATTCCTTTCTCTCTTCTGAAAGATCTCACTCTCTCTCTCTAAAGTTCTGACTCCGTTCTGAACTGGGCTCCAGCGAAGTAGGACTTCCAGGGCGACTTCCAACAGCGAAGTGGGAATCCACGACTTCCAGAAGTGACTTCCAACGAAGTGGGAATCCGCGACTTCCAAGTGAAGTGGGAATCCGAAGCTACTTCCTAAAGGAGATTCTGCCAAAATTCTTCAACCTTCCTACGTTCTCAACAGTGGGTGTTCCTCCAAAAGAGTAAGACAAATATTCATTTGAAATTTGTCATTATACCGCTGTTTTGCTAATCCTGTGTAGGTACTGGTTGACTACGGTTCGACCGTACGGTATTTGGTAGTGCTGTCCAAATACCGTGAAGAAGTGTTGTATCTTGGGAGACCAGCGTCCATTATCCCGTAAGCACCGGTGCGGGGGACGTAATTGTCTTAAGGAGATTCGCTGTAAGCGTACCTCACTTCAATTACTGTATAAGTGGACTAAGTCCTTTATACAGGGGATATACTTTATAGTATATCGAGATTGACTTAGAT
The DNA here is from genome assembly GCA_038442645.1 of Agave tequilana. NCBI lineage: Eukaryota > Viridiplantae > Streptophyta > Magnoliopsida > Asparagales > Asparagaceae > Agave > Agave tequilana. The sequence goes on along the minus strand of JAVJIF010013542.1, from coordinate 23,177 downwards.
TCAGTCTAAGTGAAACTGTATAAGTGGATTAAATCCTTTATACAGGGGATATACTTTACAGTATATTGTGACTGACTTGGATTCAGTCTAATTGGTGCTTAAACCAAGGAAGGAAATTGAAAGGTGGTTCTTGAATTAAGGAACGTTCTTTGAACGGAAAACCTCCCACCTGATATTTGCCGACCTGGCCAATTAGATTGTTGATATCTCAGTGATCTTGATAAGTTGTCAGATTGATTCTTGTTAAGCAGAATACCCAACACTTTTATATACATTATGTGGTAGGCTTGACGGTAACCTCAGTTTGAATCTAGCAGACGCGGATAAGCCACTTCTTATAACTTCGGGGACGAGTTATACTCATTCGCAAAATCAGTATATATAAAAATTTTATCTTAGAAAAATAAGAAAAATTCAGCAAGAAGGTTTTAATGATAAAGAGCTTGTTTAGAATTTCTTCTGTTAAATAATGTTTTAAGTAATTACAAACTGACTGAAAATGCCTCTCTCCTAACCTTAAAAAAAGTAATCCCTGCTCTTTCTCAACTCTCGACTAGAAAACTAAAGATGCATGACAGTTCGATGTTTATTATTTCTTTATGATTTTATTAATTACCAAACAGGATGAAAGTTTCCAATTTCTATTCCAAGCTATGCAAAATTAGTTGAGAAAGGAGAATCAGCCATCGTCGACCACTGAAGTACCTTTCATCAGTCTTTTGAATGAGATAGATAACACTATATATCTCATGATGTTGAAAGCTGCAGGTTCCTCTGTTATGGGCTTCTGCACTTCTGCAGTCTCTCGCAAACAAAGTGCGCTCGCACATCGCCATCAGATTAAGATCCTCATCTTCCATTTTTGAAAGCGCCCTCATAATCTAATTTAATTTCTTTATTTTCCTCTCTTTCTTTTTTTTTTCTTTTTTCCCTATCTCTATTTTATAAACTCGTGTAATTTAGAATTCTATATACATAAAATCTAATCCGGCATGACTCACAAGGAGTTGATGTACTCATCCATCAGCCCTTTAGGTTGGGGTCATGCTTCGGTGGTCAGAACTCGTGTAGGTTGACGCATCGGTGGACGGTGACACTCTCAGTTATAGAAGCATGACATGCGAGTAGTTTAATGTTTTGTGCCGGGGCGTAAATGAGTTAAGTTAGGTTGGGCAGGGTTTTGTTGGGTATTCATGTGCGAATATATTCTCATATTGAAAAATGAATAAAAGGTGATGAACCAATCAATCCACGCATAAATCAAGCTGATTGTTTTTCAAGCTGAATGAAAGTTTGGGAAAATTGTCTTTACGCCCCTTGGACGAAACTATCATGCGAAAAACTCCTTACTATTTGAAATAATGCGATGAAGTCTCTTAACTAAGTTTTTAAGTGAAAAAGCCCTTGTCCCAACAAAAACATCTCCCCACATTACCCTTAATTAGATGCTCTTTTGAGTTGATTTGAACGGTCCGCGTAACATGCATTTCATGCTTGTCGCACGTAGTTTTATTTATTCGTTCTTTTATAGTTTCTGTCTATCTCAAGTGGATAAATTTTTTTCACAATGATAATTTTTTTGCAGAGATAATTTTTTTTCATATATGTTATATTTCTGTCAACCCTCGAGCTGGAAAGTTAGAAAGAAATTTATAAAATTAGATAAAAATTGAAAGTTGGATAAAAATATAAAAAAGTAGAAAGAAATTGATAAAGGAGGACAAAAAAGACGAAAATTGAACAAAAATATAAAAAAAGTAGATAAAAATCAATGAAGGTGGATAAAAAAGATAAAAGTGGGACAATAATATAAAAAAGTACAGAGAGATTGACGATAGTGGACAAAAAAACAAAAAATGGAGAGAAATATAAAAAAGTAGACTGAAGTTGTCCATTCTTCTGTAATTTCTGTCCACTTCAAGGTGGAGAAGTTTTTTCCTCGAGGTGGACAATTTTTTTTGCAGAGATAATTTAAGCTATATTTCTGTCAATCTCAAGTTAGAAAGTTCGAAAAAAAATTATAGAATTAGACATAAATTGCGTAGATGGACAAAAAAGACGAAAATTGGACAGAAGTTTAAAAAAATAGACAAAAATTGACGCAAAGTAGATAGAAGTTGTTCATTCTTTGTAATTTCTGTCAACCTCAAGATGGATTAAAAAAATTTTGCGTTGAATTTTTTTGCATAAATGTTTTATTTCTGTCCAACTCAAGTTGTAAAGTTGAAAAAAATTTATAAAACTAGACATAAATTGACGAAGGTGGACAAAAAGTTGGACAAAAACATAAAAAAGTAGATCAAAATTGACGAAGGTGTAAAAAAGAGAAAGACATAAATATAAAAAAGATAGAAATTAAAGAAGGTGAACAAAAATGACGAAAGTTGGACCCAAAAAAAAAAGACAAAAATTGACGAAGGTGGACAAAAAAGTGAAAGTTGGACAAAAATATAAAAAAATAGACATAACTTGAGTAAGATAGACAGAAAAATAGAAAAATTGAGTGTAATATCCATTTTTTAAATTTATTTTCAATTTTTCCATTTTATAATAATTTTCTCATTTTATTTTTATTTTCCCAGAGCTTCTTAATCTCTCCATGACCAAATATATTCTTATATATTGTTTATTTGGTCAAGTGAGACAAATCGTGACAAATTTGAACAAAAATTTATAAAAGAAAACAAAAGTTGACAAAGATAGATAGAAATAGAGAAAGTTTAACATAAATTTATAAAAGTAGACAGAAATTAACGAAAAAAATGAACATAATATTAAATAAAGTGAACATAATTTTGAAAAAAGTGGAAAAAATATATAAGAAGGTACAAGAGTTTGGAGAACGTAGACAAGATACTAAAGGTGCAAATAATTTATAAGTTAAAAAAATAATTCTGCAAAAACAATTGTCAATGCCAAAAAAAATATCCACCTTGAGGTGGACAAAATTTAGAAAAGAGTGGATAAAAAAATCTCCAAGTCTGTTCACGCGACTAACGCATGACAAGTATTAAATGTCTGTCACACGGGCCGCTCAAATCAACTCAGTGAGAGCATCTAATCAAGGGCAGTGCGGGCAATATGACTTTATGGTTGGGATAAAGGTTTTTCCTCTTAAAAAACTTGATCAAGTGATTTGACCACATTGTTGTTTCAAATTGTAGAAAGTTTTTCACATAATAGTTTCATCCCATGAACTAAAAATAATTTTCCCTGAAAGTTTTGAGTATTTTTGTTTCCAAACTCGATTAGATATTAACCAAGCAGGAAATAACAAATGAGATGCTTATGTTGCACAATCTCTTTCTAACTGTATATATGTCTTGTTAACATCTATTTTGGAATATATTTGTGTTTGCTTATTGCTATTTTTATTCCGTATTTGTGATCTGTTTTGGTTCACATGGATCTGGGTTTCAAGAGTTCTGCGTCCACCAACAATTTCTTTAAGAGACTGCTACTGAAATGTCCTATAATATACTAGAATCATAATGTCAGACTTGCAAAATGACTTATTTAAGTAGACTAGTACGAGTTGATAAAATTTATTTTTATCTTTTGTTCTCTCTATCATAAATTCACTTTAAAACAACAACAAAAAAAATTATTATTATTATTATTATTAAAAAATAAAAGAAAGGACTATAATTTATGAATTTTATGTTAAACAGAATGGTGAAGGTTGAAGCCGTCCTCTGCTCTAGCTTCAAAAGAAAGTTATCGTCGAGATTTCTTAACCCTTTGGCTACAAAATTAGTGGTAAACACTAAACAACAAGACCGCGTCATTGGTCTTTTGAGTAACTTTCATTAGGTTGTAAGCTAAGAATAATTTTCCATTACTCTTTTAAATGACAAAGACGTTACTCTTTTAATTGTGATATATTCTTCCAATTTTTAAGGGCCCGTCCTGATTTAGTAATTTTCATTTGCATTGCTGAGCTCAACTCGCTAATTAATTAATTAATTAATTATCTAATACCACCGCTGAGGTCTGAGTCGCAAAGTGTTGATACGCTTCTACTAGACAGAGTCTCAACAATTCTGGTAAATCAACTACACACTGTGATTCCAAACAGTCACGATGACTGAAAATAATTAATATCGCGCGCCGTGGTGCTTCGAACCGGTGACCCGAGGAGCACGATCTAGCTGACTTTGGCCAATCGGGAACCCAGATGCGGGGACAATTCTTTTTATTGTTGTTAGAGCCTTACTTGTGATTCCATTTTGTTTTTTGAGGTTTTGTAGTTTTTGGCGCAAGCGAATTTACTTTAAGGAGTTTTAGATTTTCCTACACTTGATACGGTTCCTCTCAAATTTTTGTATTTGGTATTAAGTTATTTAAAAATTCCCTATTTTTTTCTCTAAAATTTCTGTAATGCATTGGCAATGGAGTATATGTATAAATATTCTATCAGTTTATTGCTCTTACTTTGCCTTTATTTCACATTTTAGTTGGCATCTTATGGATGGGGTGATTTTATTATTATTATTATTATTTTTAAAAAGACAAATCAGTAAGCTCGCAAAAGCCCTATTCATCAATTAAACCGAAAAAGTAGTTCGAAGTGTGTACTCAGTAAGCAAGCAGCAAAGAGCGTGAAGAAAAATCCTAAAAACTTGTCCTTAGAAAACTATTAAGATATTGTTATAAACTAAGAAAAATATAGAGAAATAAGAGGAGAAAATCAAGAGAAATTGTTCTCAAACTTGTGTATTCTTCATTCTTCCTTATAACCTCTATTTATAGGCATATAAAAGCATAGGTTATAAAAAAGAGGATGAAGATGCCACCCACTATCTCATGCATTCACAACATGCGTTTACAAGGAAAAAGATGGTCACACACTAACTCATGCATTCACAACATGTATTTACAAGAAAGAAGGTGAAGAGGTATGGTGGCCATCCACTATCTTATGCATTTACAACACTCTCCCCTTGGATGTCCACCATCCATGAATGTGCCTCGTTAAATACCTCGCCAGTAAAACCCAGTGGGACAAAACCTGAATTATGAGAAAAAGAGTACATATTCATATGCACCTGGTGAGCGTGTGACACTATCTCGTTAAAGTCTTGCCAAGAAAAACCCAGTGGGAGAAAAACTTGGAGTCCTAAAGGCGACCACGGATTTTGCTCCTGGTATTAAAATTGTTGTTGGGAATGGATGCACAACTAAAATTTGGCTTGATATTGTGTGGGTAATGATTCTCTTATCGTCAAATACTCTAACTTATTTGTGTTTGCAAGGGATCCATCTTCAACGATCAACTCTCAATCTGGCCCTCTTGATGGTAGTTTGATTTGGGCCCCTACTTTTCAGAGATGGCCTAACCAATTTATGAGAGAAAACATCTACAATGACCTCAACTCTCTTCTTACCCTCCTCCAACCCATACACTTCTCCATTTCACTGGATGTGCGGCAATGGAAATCGAATCAAGGTGATCTCTTTACTGTCAACTCTCTCTAATGCAAGCTTACCGACTACACAAGCATCATTACAGGCCAAGGTGCATATATGGCTTGCATTTCATGACCGTCTTCTAACGGCAGATGATCTCGTGAAGAGGGTCTTCTTATCTCATTGCCTTACTTGCTTTGCGGGGCTAATTCGAAAACGGCCGGCTACATTTTTCTTCATTGCCCCTTTACCTTAAAGTTTTGAGAGCCGGAAAAGAACTGTTTAGCTATATCCTCTTGGCCTTTCACCATTGCTAATATTTGGGGTGATTGGAGACGGTCTTCTATCCCACATATTGAAACTAACCACTGGGATTGTGTTGTAAATGCAATCTTTTGGGTATTTTGGCATGTGCGGAATCAACGGATCTTTAAAGCTAAATCATCCTCCATCTTGGAGCTTGGTGCTCGGATATCTTCTTTAATGTCTCTTTAGCAAACCCACTTTCCTCTTCACAAGTGTCGCAAGCCGCCATAATGTGTTGTATTTTGATTTTTTTGGCCTTCTAGTTGTGCTTTTAATTTCATTGTAACTTTACCCCCCCCCCCCTCTATTGTAACTCACTATTCTTTATTATTTTAATAATATGGGGTCAAGGCCCCACTCTTCCCTCAAAAAAAAAAAAAAATCTCTGAATCTCTTTATTCCGCAGTTTTCCCTCTCCACGAATCTTTTTTGGACTTCTTGGATATTTTGTTCCTTTGATAAAAGGAATTGGGTGATTTAAGATTTAGCAGCAACATCTATTTTTTGGGGAATTCAGAGGAAATATAATAATCAAAATTTTAACAATAAGGCCGGATCTCCCGAACAGACTTCCCATGCTTGCTCTTCATTTATTTATGATTGGAGCATTCTCATTTTAGACAGGGCTAGAGAGATAGTCCGACGAAGGTTAATTCAACTTCGAAGTGGACAGCGATTCTGACAATTTCTCGGAGACGCAGTGGGGGCATGGGTTTGTTTCCGATTGCATGTGAGCGGTGCTGAGGTGGGGTTCTCAGGATATGGGTTTGTCGGAACTTGCGACTGACACTCTATGGTCTTCTTGCACTAGGTTGTTTCTTTTTGGCTTGTTGTCGTTGTTTTTTCTTTCTTTTTGTCGTTTATGTTGACCTTTTTATCCCAGCTTGCATCTGCATGTCCATTTTTGTTTGGGCGATCTTTGTTTTGTTTGTTGACTCTGTTCTATTTTCATCAGACACTTTTTCAGCGTGGGAGCCTATGGGTTCTCCGCTTTGTTCTTAAAAAAAACTTTTATCATAATTTTTGTAATACCCCTCTCCCAGAATACGTACTTAGTTACGTATTCAGTCTTTCGATCGTATTTTCCGATTTATCATCCGTATTTGACCAATTTCAATTCCAAATATCATTTTCCAATATTTTAGATTTTATGTGATTTTCTGGAATTTTCTGGAATTAAAATGAATTCCTCCGAAACCGGTGTCGGCCAGTACCGCTGGCCGATTTCCGAATTTTTATCTTCCAAACTGCTAGGAATTTTTAGAAAGTCCTTTAGACTTTATTGCTTAGAATCATATTTCTTACTTATACACTTTTTCTGAGAATTTTATGAATTTATGAAAATTCTTTCGGAGTCGGTAAATAACTGATTCCGGGATTTTAATTAAAAATCTATACAGTATTTCTTCAAACGAATTTCACCATGAGTCTTCAAATATTTTTCTTGATTTTTGGTAAAATTTTCAGACCAATCTGAGATACTTGAATTTCGGACATTTTTTCAATTATTGCAAAATTCCAATTCCACTTCATTTCCACCTCATTTCCCACTCACCACTTCACCTAACCCCACTCACTCTCTCCCTCTCCCACAGCCGGCCAAGTGGCCAAGGAGAGGACACTCACCTCACCCCCCTTTTTACACAAAACCCCCTCTCATTTCCTTTAATTCCACCCTCTTTGCAAAATCCCAAATCCTATATAAGACTTTCCCTTTACACTTTAGTCTTTTTCTTCCTCAAGCAAAAAAAACCCTAGCTCCAAGAACCCAATCTCTTCACCTCCACCTCAAGATCTCAAGGACTTCCTCAAGGGCTTCATCTAGGGCTTCCTCAAGGACCTCAACTTCAACCATCATCCTCATCCTTGGATCAAGTCCCAATTAAACCTATCCAAGTGAGTATTTCACTCACCAAGACTTGTATTAGCCCAAAATACTTGTATCTACACTTCTTGTACACCTAGGTCACCAAAACCACGAATTGAACCATCAAACACACTTCCAGAAATTCTGATCTGCTCACTGTTCTTCACAGTATTAGTCGACTCATCATAGGAACTAGTCGACTAGAACACTTAGCTGAAACTTAGTTTTTCCGGAAAACACAGTATTAGTCGACTTACCCCAAATACCAGTCGACTAATCTTTTCTGGACGTAAATCTCAACTCTCTAGAAATCACTATTAGTCGACTCCTGAATCCCCCTAGTCGACTAATCCTCCCTAGACCAGAAATCCAACTTTCTGTATCAACAGACTTAGTCGACTTAAGTGTCTGTTAGTCGACTAGAGACCCCTATTAGTCGACTAACCCTTACTACTAGTCGACTAATTCTGGCTGTGTGTCATAGTTAATTTCTGTTCTGAATTTGGTTCTTATACTTGATACATGTGTATTATATCTTACTTGTTCATGCTTCAATACTGGCTCTACATGACCTATTACTGGATGGATGTATCTCTTGTTACCTCATGACTTATTATTGCATATACTCGTTCCATGACATGTTAAACAATAATATCACCACTTGTCATGCCATCTCTTAAAACTAAGCATGATACACTTGACTTTTACATAAAAAGCACCAACTTACATATGGGTCGGGGGAAATATGCGGATATCGATACGTGTTCGTGTTTACAGTGGCTTTTAGGTATATTGTACAATTACTGTTCCGGTCTTACCTGTGGTACTCCAGGGGACCGAGGGGAGTGCTTTCTCCCTTTCCTGTTTACTGTCATGACAAGGGCATACATAAGTCCCTCCTGTTTAGCCTTGCGGCAGGTTCCGTCTTCAAGCAACGGAACAATCCTGGGCCGTGGTCCCGGGTATGCACGGGACCCACTGTAAACATAGTTCGTCGATACAACCGCTGTTTCCAATAACAACCTTGTTTCACTAGGATATGGATCTATGTGCTCTGGGACGCTGGGTCACATAGCTAGATATCACAGTAAGACAAGTATTAATAATAAGACGTTAATTGTAGATTTGTTGCATATGATCCTAACTTATTGAGTTTACATCGCTTGTTATTCATTGCTATTTATTGTAACTTCATTACCTTTATTCATGATCCTTATGTCACTTGACTATCCTTTATTTGTTATTATATGTCTTGACCCTTTGGATTTGCATATTCAGATTCTGAGGCTTGGGACGAAGTGGAGCCTTCCACAGAGGACCGGGCCTATCTTTCTGAGCAGGCTGACCAGCTCTAGTCTCATCGTGCCGACTCTTCCTTTTGGTTCACGGGATCTCCATCCATTTCGTGAGCATTTTTGTATTTTTGGTTGTATAGGATTCATCTTTGGACTTGGGTTGTGATAAAAGACACCTGTAAAGTGATTTTGCTTATCATAACTTGTATAACTTTGTATTTATCTTTTGTAAGTTGGCATATGAATATACCACGCTGTGTGTTGTACTCTGATACTTGTTGTACTTAATGCTTAGCGTATATACGTGGGGGCACCATCTGACCTACGTATATGCGTTGCAGTGACGTTCCCGTATCATTGGGATCGGGGCGTTACAGGTTGGTATCAGAGCCTAGGCTCTCAAACCTAATAGTACAACCAAGTGGCAAATTCTAGTGATTTGCTAATGCCAACTACAATGTACAAAGTTATATAGTCCTTCTTGACTTCGTCCTTGATTCGATCCTCGTATCCTAAACTCCTTCCCTTTGTTTCCAATTCCAGATCTTATCCCTTTCGGTATGGAGAGACGTTCGGGTCGCAACAATGTCGGGCAAGTACCGAATGGACCCGTAGGAGGAGAGGGTGCTGATATCCTGAGGATCATTCAGACTATGCTGGGAAACCAGCAACAGCAGATGGAGAATCAGCATCAGCAGACTGAGCTCCTCAGGCAGGAGTTGGCAGCCCCGAAGGAGCAGAAGCCGGGGAGCATCTCAGACTTCCGACGGCTACAGCCGGCCGTATTCACGGGAGTCGAGAGGCCATTGGAGGCTGAACAGTGGTTAACAGACACCACCGATCTGCTGAACGCCGCCAGGGTGCCTAAGGAGAACCAAGTGGAGGTTGCAAAGATCCAGCTGAAGGACATAGCCAGGACTTGGTGGCTTGCAGAGGATGCTCGCTTGAAGAAACCTATCTCTTGGGATACGTTCTCCAAGAGCTTTTATAGCAGGTTCTTTCCCGCCACTGCTCAGAAGGACATGGAGGAGCAGTTCATCAAGCTTCAACAGGGGGATAGATCCGTAGATGAGTATGCTGCAGAATTTCTCAGGTTGAGTCGCTTCGCCCCGTACATGATAGCAGATGAGGAGAAGAGGGCAAGCCGGTCCAGCAAGGTCTGCAAATGGACATTCAGATGTTCCTAATGCCCCATCATCTGAAGACCTATGCAGAAGTTCTCACCAGCGCTCGAGAGGTGGAGCGTGGGTTTGAGAAGAAGCAAGGAGATCAGAGGAAGGACCAGGCCATGAAGAGGCCGTTTGTACCGGTGGGTAGAGGAGGACCGTCCAGGCAGCGAAGGTTCAGGCCAGGCAACCATTCAGAGCAGTTCCTTACCAGATGGCTCGACCAGGTCTTATCTGCAACTTTTGCCAGAAACCAGGACACTCTCAGCAGGATTGCCGGAGGGCAAATGGATTGTGTTTGGTGTGTGGAGCACGAGACCATGCCATAGAGACCTGTCCTCACAGGAGAATGGGGTTTGCTAACCAAACCTTGCCGGCACCTCAAGGGCAGAATGGACAGAGGGCACTACCAGGGCCAGTTGGGCAGAGGCACCAGGGACCAGTGATGAGGAGAGCTCTTCCCCTTCCTCCACCGCATGTTGCTCGCCCAGTGCAGAGAGGAGCCCGGACAGCAGCAGGGCGTGGCAGAGGTCAGGCCTACAACCTGACAGCAGAGGAGGCTGAGGCTTCAGAGGAGGTGATTACAGGTAACATCAGAGTTCATTCTATACCTGTTCTCGCTCTTCTTCGATTCGGTGCATCCCACTGTTATATCTCCGACCATTTTGTGGCTGTTCATTCTATACCTGTTAAGGCTTTAGACCACAAGTGGGAGATAAGTACCGGGAATGGGGTAGTTATATCTTCTAGAGTTTGTGCTGACTGTCCAGTGGAACTTTGTGGGAAGACCTTGGCCATAGATATGCTCGTACTAGACACCAAAGGGTACGACGTAATCTTAGGCATGACTTGGCTCAGTCAGTACTATGCAGTGATTGACTGTAGAGGAAGGAAGATCAATTTCAGAATCCCGCATCAGCCGGAGTTCCAGTTTAGTGGAGAGGTGAAGCCTGCTAAGAAGGAGATTCAGATGACCACTTCGGAGGTTCTGAAGGGAGTGCCAGTGTGGGATGAGTTTCCAGAAGTCTTTGCTGAGGTCTCAGGGTTTCCACCGGAGAGGATAATTGAGTTCTCCATTGATACAATTCCAGGAGCAGCTCCTATATCCAAGGCTCCGTACAGGATGGCACCGACAGAGTTGGAGATCTTGAAGAAGCAACTGCAGGAGTATTCGGACAAGGGATTGATTCGGCCAAGCACTTCACCATGGGGAGCTCCAGTGCTCTTGGCGAATAAGAAGGATGGTGGTAAGAGGCTTTGTATTGATTATAGGGAGTTGAACAAGGTCACCATCAAGAACAAGTATCCCTTGCCCCGGATTGATGATTTGTTTGATCAGCTCCATGGAGCCCGTGTATTTTCTAAGTTAGATTTGCAGTCGGGTTACCATCAGCTGAGGGTGAAGAAGGAGGATGTTCCGAAGACGGCATTCAGGACCCGTTATGGCCACTATGAATTTCTAGTTATGCCTTTCGGAGTCACCAATGCCCCTGCGGTTTTCATGGATTTGATGAACCGAGTGTTCTCGCCCTACCTAGATCAGTTTGTAGTTGTATTCATAGATGACATCCTGATCTATTCAAGGAATGAGAAGGAGCATGCAGAGCACTTGAGGATCGTGTTGCAGACCCTTCAGCAAGAGCAGCTTCATGCCAAGAGGAGCAAGTGTGAATTCTGGTTGGACAGCATAGCTTTCCTTGGACACATAGTTTCAGCAGAAGGAATTTCAGTTGATCCTAGTAAAGTCCAGGCAGTGCAGAATTGGCCAGTTCCGAAGACGGTGACTGAGATTAAGAGTTTTCTTGGGCTAGCCGGATATTACAGGCGCTTTGTCCAGGATTTCTCTAGGATTGCAGCTCCGTTGACCAGGCTCACCAGAAAAGGGGAGAGATACATATGGACAGAAGATTGTGATGCAGCATTTGAGCAGTTGAAGCAGAGGCTTATCACAGCTCCAATCTTGAGGACTCCTTCAGGAAGAGGAGGGATGGTCATTTTCTGTGATGCATCAGGTAAAGGCCTGGGGTGTGTGCTTATGCAACATGATCATGTTATAGCATATGCATCTAGGCAGTTGAAGCCTCATGAGAGGAATTACCCAACTCATGACTTGGAGTTGGCAGCTGTGATATTTGCTTTGAAGATCTGGAGACACTACCTTCTGGGAGATAAAGTGTTGATATACACAGATCACAAGAGCCTCAAGTATATTTTCTCACAGAAGGAGTTGAATATGAGGCAGAGGAGGTGGTTGGAGCTTATGGCGGACTATGATATTAACTTGCAGTATCATCCAGGCAAAGTCAATACCGTTCCTGATGCACTGAGCAGGATGCCAGAGAACAGAGTGCTAGTCCACCTCACGCAGCAGAGGGAGTTGATTCAGGAATTCATCAGATTGGATTTGATGTCAGTGCAAGGAGGTGATAAGGCCGGGCAGTTCATGGCTTTACAGATCCAGTCATCATTGATAGAGGAGATCAAGGAAGCTCAGAAGGAGGACCCCAGATTGCAGACATTCAGAGCTCAGGTGGAGGCTGGATTGAGGACGGATATCTGCATTCATCCAGATGGTGCATTGTATTTTGGAGGTAGACTTTGTGTTCCCCAAGGGGAAGTCAGACAGAAGATTTTGGAGGAAGCACACAGTTCAGCTTATTCTATACACCCTGGGGGAAACAAGATGTACCAGGACCTGAAGAAGCACTTTTGGTGGAATGCTATGAAGAGGGAGATAGCCCAGTTTGTTGCCAAGTGCTTGGTTTGCCAGCAGATAAAGATCGAGCATCAGAGACCAGCTGGACTTCTTCAACCTTTGCTGATGCCCGAATGGAAGTGGGAGCATATCACCATGGATTTTGTGACGGCATTACCTCGGAGTCCCAGGGGTAATAATGCTGTGTGGGTTATAGTTGATCGCCTCACCAAGTCAGCTCACTTCATACCATTCAGGGTAGGCCAGTCGACAGAGGTTCTGGCAGATAAGTATATGAAGGAGGTGGTTCGTCTGCATGGAGTTCCAGTTAGTATTGTGTCAGATAGAGACACCAGATTCAGATCTCATTTCTGGGAGAGTCTCCAAGAAAGTCTGGGAACTCGTCTGAAATTCAGTACTTCTTATCATCCTCAGACAGACGGACAATCTGAGAGGACTATCCAGATCCTTGAAGATATGTTGAGGGCTTGCATGATTGACTTTGGGGGATCTTGGGAAGACCATCTTCACTTGGCTGAGTTTTCATATAACAACAGCTACCAGGCAAGTATTAAGATGGCACCCTTTGAGGCATTGTATGGTAGGAAGTGCCGATCACCGATTTGTTGGGATGAAGTCGGTGAGAGGAGTCTTTTGGGACCAGAGATTCTGATGCAGACTACAGAGAAAGTCAGGGTTATCAGAAATCATCTCAGGGCTGCTCAGAGTAGGCAGAAGAGTTGGGCAGACACTCGGAGAAGGCCATTGGAGTTCCAGGTTGGAGATCATGTATTCTTGAGGATATCACCTACCAAGGGGGTGATCCGGTTCGGTGCTCGTGGGAAGCTAAGTCCAAGGTATATTGGCCCATTCGAGATCCTGGATCGTGTGGGAGATGTGTCCTATAGATTGGCATTACCGCCATCTTTGGACGGGGTGCATAATGTCTTCCACGTGTCTCAGTTGAGGAAGTATGTCAGGGATGACAGCCATATTCTGGATCATTCCGAGCTGGAGCTACAACCGGATTTATCATACCAAGAACAGCCGTTGGCCATTCTGGATAGGAGTGTCAAGACACTGAAGAACAGAGCTATTCCATTGGTATTGGTGTCATGGAACAGGCATGCGCCAGGAGAGGCCACTTGGGAGCGTGAGGACGTTATCCGGGAGCGTTATCCTCAACTTTTCACATCTTGATTGGGTAAGACTCTTTTCTTCTACTCTTCTTTACCGTTATCTTTCCTTGTATCCATATCTATCTGTTGCTTTTCCTGTTATCTTTCACCTTATGAAATTTCGAGGACGAAATTTTTGTAAGGTGGGTAGATTGTAATACTCCTCTCCCAGAATACGTACTTAGTTACGTATTCAGTCTTTCGATCGTATTTTCCGATTTACCATCCGTATTTGACCAATTTCAATTCAAATATCATTTTCCAATATTTTAGATTTTATGTGATTTTCTGGAATTTTCTGGAATTAAAATGAATTCCTCCGAAACCGGTGTCGGCCAGTACCGCTGGCCGATTTCCGAATTTTTATCTTCCAAACTGCTAGGAATTTTTAGAAAGTCCTTTAGACTTTATTGCTTAGAATCATATTCTTACTTATACACTTTTTCTGAGAATTTTATGATTTATGAAAATTCTTTCGGAGTCGGTAAATAACTGATTCCGGGATTTTAATTAAAAATCTATACAGTATTTCTTCAAACGAATTTCACCATGAGTCTTCAAATATTTTTCTTGATTTTTGGTAAAATTTTCAGACCAATCCGAGATACTTGAATTTCGGACATTTTTTCAATTATTGCAAAATTCCAATTCCACTTCATTTCCACCTCATTTCCCACTCACCACTTCACCTAACCCCACTCACTCTCTCCCTCTCCCACAGCCGGCCAAGTGGCCAAGGAGAGGACACTCACCTCACCCCCCTTTTTACACAAAACCCCTCTCATTTCCTTTAATTCCACCCTCTTTGCAAAATCCCAAATCCTATATAAGACTTTCCCTTTACACTTTCTTTTTCTTCCTCAAGCAAAAAAAAACCCTAGCTCCAAGAACCCAATCTCTTCACCTCCACCTCAAGATCTCAAGGACTTCCTCAAGGGCTTCATCTAGGGCTTCCTCAAGGACCTCAACTTCAACCATCATCCTCATCCTTGGATCAAGTCCCAATTAAACCTATCCAAGTGAGTATTTCACTCACCAAGACTTGTATTAGCCCTAGAATACTTGTATCTACACTTCTTGTACACCTAGGTCACCAAAAACCACGAATTGAACCATCAAACACACTTCCAGAAATTCTGATCTGCTCACTGTTCTTCACAGTATTAGTCGACTCATCATAGGAACTAGTCGACTAGAACACTTAGCTGAAACTTAGTTTTTCCGGAAAACACAGTATTAGTCGACTTACCCCAAATACCAGTCGACTAATCTTTTCTGGACGTAAATCTCAACTCTCTAGAAATCACTATTAGTCGACTCCTGAATCCCCCTAGTCGACTAATCCTCCCTAGACCAGAAATCCAACTTTCTGTATCAACAGACTTAGTCGACTTAAGTGTCTGTTAGTCGACTAGAGACCCCTATTAGTCGACTAACCCTTACTACTAGTCGACTAATTCTGGCTGTGTGTCATAGTTAATTTCTGTTCTGAATTTGGTTCTTATACTTGATACATGTGTATTATATCTTGCTTGTTCATGCTTCAATACTGGCTCTACATGACCTATTACTGGATGGATGTATCTCTTGTTACCTCATGACTTATTATTGCATATACTCGTTCCATGACATGTTAAACAATAATATCACCACTTGTCATGCCATCTCTTAAAACTAAGCATGATACACTTGACTTTTACATAAAAAGCACCAACTTACATATGGGTCGGGGGAAATATGCGGATATCGATACGTGTTCGTGTTTACAGTGGCTTTTAGGTATATTGTACAATTATTGTTCCGGTCTTACCTGTGGTACTCCAGGGGACCGAGGGGAGTGCTTTCTCCCTTTCCTGTTTACTGTCATGACAAGGGCATACATAAGTCCCTCCTGTTTAGCCTTGCGGCAGGTTCCGTCTTCAAGCAACGGAACAATCCTGGGCCGTGGTCCCGGGTATGCACGGGACCCACTGTAAATATAGTTCGTCGATACAACCGCTGTTTCCAATAACAACCTTGTTTCACTAGGATATGGATCTATGTGCTCTGGGACGCTGGGTCACATAGCTAGATATCACAGTAAGACAAGTATTAATAAGACGTTAATTGTAGATTTGTTGCATATGATCCTAACTTATTGAGTTTACATCGCTTGTTATTCATTGCTATTTATTGTAACTTCATTACCTTTATTCATGATCCTTATGTCACTTGACTATCCTTTATTTGTTATTATATGTCTTGACCCTTTGGATTTGCATATTCAGATTCTGAGGCTTGGGACGAAGTGGAGCCTTCCACAGAGGACCGGGCCTATCTTTCTGAGCAGGCTGACCAGCTCTAGTCTCATCGTGCCGACTCTTCCTTTTGGTTCACGGGATCTCCATCCATTTCGTGAGCATTTTTGTATTTTTGGTTGTATAGGATTCATCTTTGGACTTGGGTTTGATAAAAGACACCTGTAAAGTGATTTTGCTTATCATAACTTGTATAACTTTGTATTTATCTTTTGTAAGTTGGCATATGAATATACCACGCTGTGTGTTGTACTCTGATACTTGTTGTACTTAATGCTTAGCGTATATACGTGGGGGCACCATCTGACCTACGTATATGCGTTGCAGTGACGTTCCCGTATCATTGGGATCGGGGCGTTACAATTTTGAATTTTTGGTATAGTGATAAAGACTTTAATATAATATCAGAGCAGGCACAATTACCATCGGGAGCATACTCCTGAATTAGGAACAAACGAGAAGGATATACAATAATGAGGCTCTTGTTGCAACTTACAAGGCGCACAAAGATTTCGATGTTAATAATTTCTTCATAATCCATAATCATAAAAAACACCAATGCACTAAATCAAATCAGAATACTCAGATGATTTTACTAGAATATTATATTATACTATTATTAGACTAGCAAACAAAACCCACTGCCAATTCCGTGGGAAGAAGGGAGGCACATGCCCGTCTAATAATAACACACAATGTACTATAATATTGTATTTGTACTACAATTCACATTTTCCAATCTATAATTGCTCTCTTAAAAAAAAAACCCTTTATAATTTAGGTACTTCCATGTAATCCTTTGGAACTATGCTATTACTAGCATCAAGAACCTAGGACATGGTTTATAGCAATTTTATAACCTTCTTATTTAGGATATTATGTTCTAATTAATCACATTCAAAGGATTACAAATTCTAAAGTCACATGCTATTAACACTGAATCCTTTATTCCCCCTCCTTGCAAGTGGTCCGTTGACATTGCGCCGGTCTCGATTAAGATTCTCAAAAAAGTCCATTGTTCCGGAACCTCCTCTGCCTCTGCGTGTCCTGCTCAAGTTCATATTACTCTGGCAAAACTAAAATCCCAGTCAAATTTACTAGTTAACCAACAATTTGCCTCACCTTAAACAACAATTAGACAAGCATTAAGTTATTAACACAGGATAAACTGGTCCTCTGGGCCCCACACGAGGGAGCCAGGCCCCACACTAGTCCAAGCACGCGTGCACGTGCCAGCAAGCCTTGACCGAGCCGGGCACGTGCTCATTTTCTTCTCTCTAGCTCAAATCGCTTGAGAAGCAAGAAAGCAACAAGAGCCCAGAGACTGGAGAGAGCAGAAAGAGATGGCCTCAGCCTATTTTAAATGTCCAAAGGCTCTCTCGTCCTCGGACGCGGTCAAGACTCTGCATTTTCTTTTTAAAGCCCTCCCCCTCAGCCCACAGACACCAACTGATCACTTTCTCTCGGACTTTTACTCTGCTTCCTTCTTGTTTCCTCACCCTTAAAAATTTTCTGATCGCTGATGGGGAGAGCTCCTTGCTGTGACAAGGCCAATGTCAAGAGAGGGCCGTGGTCTCCTGAAGAGGATGCGACACTGAGAAGCTATGTTGAGAGGCATGGCACTGGTGGCAACTGGATTGCTCTGCCTCAAAAAGCTGGTGTGTTCTCTTGTTTGATGATTTCTATTGTTTTTATTGGATTTTGGTGAAGTTTCTTTGATAGCCATATCTCATTTTGTTGTTGTTTTTTTTTATTTTTATTTTTATGAATTCTAGTTTTTTGGTGATTTTTTTATGAAGTTCACAGATTACCCATTTCATATTTATTTTTTTTTGGAAAAAAAGGAATTTTTATTCAAAGAATGGCAATGCTAGTAGCTCTGCTTTCCAGTTTCAGATAAAAACTATAAGTTGTGATTCTCTCTCTGTTTCTATGTTTTTTTTTTTGACGAATTCTCATGTTTTGATGATTTTTTATAAAGTTCAGAGATTACCCATTTCATACTTCTTTTTTTAAAAAAAGGAAATTTATTAAGTAACTGGCAATGCTAGTAGCTCTGCTTTCTTAGTTTTGGATAAAAAGTGCAAGGTCCTGATTCTCTCTTTTTCTATGTTTTTAATGAATTCTCAAGTTTTGTTGATTTTTGATGAGATTCAGAAATTTCCCATCTCCTCTTTTCTTTGTTTCTTTTAAGAAAAAAATATTCAACAAATGGCAATGCTAGCGTTTCTTTCCTAGTTTCAGATAAAAAGTACAAGTTCAATTCTCTCTGTTTCTAAGTTCTGTAAGTTCTATGCAGATGCCAAAAGTTCTGCTGTTCATTTTCAGTTTTATTCAAAGTCTTCCCACTCTCGAATTTCATTGCAATTTCTGTTGAATTAATTTCATTGTAAATTTCTGTTTTCAGGCCTTCGACGCTGCGGCAAGAGCTGCCGCCTGCGGTGGCTGAACTACCTCCGGCCGGACATCAAACACGGCGGCTTCACCGAAGAAGATGACAACATCATCTATACTCTCTACAGAAACATTGGAAGCAGGTAGGTACTTCACAAATCAAATTTACCTGAAAAAATCCCAATTCAATTCATAATTCTTGAACTTGGCCTATATTCACAGTTCTTCAAAATTTATTGTTATAGGTGGTCTGTTATAGCTTCTCATTTACCTGGCAGAACTGACAATGATGTGAAGAACTACTGGAACACAAAGCTAAAGAAGAGGCTGATGGCATCCCCCGTGCAGCCCACCACTAACCACAGCCCTTCGCCTCCGGCCGCGGCCCTGTCGCTCCCACCATTAGTCCCGGCCGTAAAGGCCGAGGAATTCTCCTGCGCCCTTTTGTCGACTGGGGCTTCGCTTTCGGCCAGGACGCGCACCGGTTCATCTCTGAGCTCCCTCCATTGCCAATGCCTTGTGCTGCTGGCTTCACTGCCAAGCCTGCAGCAGAGACTATTGCTAATGCCACGCTCGAGGACAGCTCGGCTGCGTCGTCGTCGGTCAACAACTGGTCAGCCACTGGCTCCTCCTCTCGTGGCGGGGATGATTTTCTTTCTGAGCTGGATTTGATTCCTACACTGAGTTCCTCAGTGGAGACTATGGGGAGATTGCACCAGTGATGTACCAAAGAGTCACTTACTCATAGCACAAAGGAGAATTGAAAGAGTATTAAAATTAGATCAATAATATTGTTATCGGTTTCTTTTACTACTATTTAGGTGTTGATTTGGGTAGGGGATTTTAGATATGTAAAAATTAATTTGTCGGGTTTTGACATCTAACTCTCTTGTTAATGGTGTTACTATCATCATCATCATGATGCTGTTAATTTAATGGGATTTTAATGAAGTTATGAGGATTGGTAATGAAACTGGCAATGAAGTCTACATGAACTGCTGCAATGATCAGCAGCTGCCCAGACTTCAGAGGGTCATGAAATTTGCATGGCCAATTCAAAAGGGCAAAACTTGGCCATCCGAAGTTTTCAAACACACAAGGATTCCCTCCTCTATATATTTTGGTACATGTACCTTTTGTGCAATTTTTTATTTGTTAAGGGGGTGGGTGTGGGGCTTGTTTGTTCCTCTCTCTCTTTCATGCAAGAACCATGTGGAAGTTTGAATATGTCAGAGGATCAACTGGGAGAAGAGAGCCTTTCTCCTTCATGCTATTGGCGCCTTCTTGCATTTCTGTGTCAGTTCCTTTTCTTTATTATTTTTTTTTCAGCAGACTGTCATCTCATGAGATGGGCTCAAATGTTTTTTATTAAAATTATGATCTAATACAAGGGATTGCGACTTAATTACATAATTTTTCTCAACTATTTTTTTCTTGCACAGAGGTCGGTGGTGAGTGCAAGTCATGTATAGTTGTTTGAGTTCTATGTAATTATTATATCTTTTTGCTCTACTAAAAAAAAAATCATGTGTTTTTTGAAAGAAGGCATGAGACAAATGATTTAATATAGTTTATAATGCTGGGTCAAACTGTGCACAAGAACATCTCATCATTCAGAACTTGCAGAGCCCAGGAACAGATTAAAGTAAAGGAGAATGGGAGTTATTGTAATATAATTTTATGTTCAATAAAAACTCCAACTTTTTTTTTACAGAGACAAAGAATTATATTATATCCCAAGCTGCCAAAAGTCTAATCTATGTAGTCTGCACTTAGTCAAAAGATATTAGGCAAGCAGCTGTTGATGGATCAACACACAAATGAAACAATTAAAAATCCCTGTTCTTTCTATTCTCATGCTCCTTTTTGTTTTAAGAAAACATATCTTGATTATATTGCAAAATAAAGAGTAGTGTTTAGAGGCGTTATGTTGTGTTTTTTTGTTATATCATTGACTTTTTCATTTCTAATTTCGTTATTAGATGCTCCCACTTAATATGAAAATTAGATATAGGAAAAAAAAAAGAAAAAGAAAATATGATTTCTTGTGAGAATATAAAGAAATCAATGTCAAAAAATTAATGCAAAAAGTAGATGATATAACTTGTGTTTTTTCTGAAAAATCACAAAAAGAAATAGACATTCTTATTTCAAATGCACGTGCATTTGCACGCGACGAAAAACTAATTATTATGATCTAGGAAGAAGAATCATTAACATTTAACAAATAAAATACAAACTTGGACTCATCAAACAACCAACAACCATCAAGAGCACAAAATTTCTCATGTATAGGTTAAAGTCTCTTTTCTCCAACTCATCATATGAAAAGGTCCACAGTAGATAAATCCAAGGCCAAGATGGGGACCAAGGTTTCACTACAACAAGGAAGCAAACTGGAGAGGCTTTTGGTGGCTAGGGTTTCTCTTTGGACTGCCTTTTGCATGTTCTCACCAACCTTTTCTGAAACATGAACAAGACCTCTGATTGTTTTCTCAACTGATCGTCGGCTACATTTTCGTACCATGAGAAACATGCAAAAGACTGTGGGGGCCTCCTGTTTGAAAGTCATAACCCATTCACACAATTATGGGAGACTAAGTATTGAGACTAAATTATTAACAATCTCTACCTAGATAGGTGAACATTACTAAAACGTGCAACCTATGACCAAGCATATACATATGATTATGGGATATGCAATATCTAGAGAATAATAAGGAGAGTGATTAACTGGTAACTATTCAATTCTCACAAGTAGGCTACACGCATATCTTTTTATAATATATTGTCATCTTGTTTTATCAATATTCAATATAACTAGAAGATAACTTAGCATTAGTCAATATTCATTGTAACTAGAAGATGACATTAATCAATGGTAAAAACTACTAAATTTGCTATTTGAAACACTTGTTCATTAATACTGTTAGAATATAAAATATTATGTTCAACCTATAGATATTTAACTGAATTAAAACATGCAACAAATATAAATTCTTAAATTTAATGAATTACTTGTCCTAAGCATGCAACTGAAATAAAGATTTAAAAGAAAGTAAAAAGCTGACCTGGGGTGACGTAGTCGTGCAGACGCACTGCCCTAGAAGAAAGTTGGCCGGTCTCTCGTCGGGACCTTGAAAGTGGCATCCTCTCCTAGCGGTAAAAACTCCCCCGGTAATACACCAGCACCCAACTCAGGACGATGAGTCAGACCTCTGCTCAGACGGAGATTCGTTGCCCTTAAGTGGAAAAGGATCGTCGAGAAAGCAGCAAAATCCGATCGCAAGTACACAGTTTCTTTTAGCAGAATGTAAGAAATTTGTGGGAGAAAGAGAGCAGATTGATTTCTGTTTCATGTAAAAAAATACGTGCAGAGATAGGGTATTTATAATACTCTGCAGATCTTTCTGTTTGTAACAGTCCGAGAGAATCTATGATCATGCGCGAGTGGTTGCAACGTGCAGATCCGATTCTCTTGAACGGGTCCAACTCTTCCTGAAAAATCTCAACAGAATTTTAAATAAAAATAAAAAATAAAAACCCAACAAAAATGTAGCAGGTCCAACAAGCCCTGAATCGAACTGCATTCGTGTCCGCAGGTCGTGGGCGCGCGCCACCCTCACCCGGCCCAGCCCGGTTCGGTTCGGCGCGTGTGCACGCGTGTGGGGATGTGGCCCATGGCCCAACACTCATAACAATAGACATGGGAGGAGTTGGTATATATATACTACCTAACCACCCATTTCCTATCCAATGTGGGACTAAACTTAAAGGCAAATAAGAGGGAAACTCAAGTTTTCCCTCCAACTCAAAACACATCCAACACAATCCTCACTATAATTTCAGAGTTTTAGTGAGATGACAAGGACTTTAATAGTGCACTGCACGTGCATATAACACTGCACAAAAAAGGCCCAGCTTCAATCCTATTAAAAGGTCGCTCGATTTATCGGATATTAAGTCTGTTAGAATATAATTTTTTTTTTTTTTAATTTTCAACCCTTTGAGCTTGTTGAGAAAGTTCTCATTAAGATTATCCCACAATGTAAACAATGGCGTACAAATATAAACAGAAAGTAATTAGAGGGAAAAGAAAACATAGAAATGATCTCAATTTGGCAATAGCAACAATAAAACAAGTATACAGCTAGTCTTTCTCACGAAAATGGACACATTGTGTCCATCATTATTACTTATCTACAAGGAAATGTGACCAATGGCTCCATCCAAGACAAAGCAAGCTTATTATGCAACTAGTCTTGTTTGGGATCAATTCTTAGTATTTATTCAGTCTGTACATAAAAGCTTGCTTGTTCTGTCCTCCGCCTTTAGGTTCAATCGGATTGGATCCGGATCAGATATTGTCTTTACCATATTTGTATTCACACTCAACTTTCGGATATGGATACGGACACAAATATTGTCGGATGTCAAAAAATGAGATATTCGTATTTGCCAAATCAAGATATCAGATACAGATCGAATATTAGCGGATCGGATGCGAATACTAATCGGATATGAAAAAATAAATAAAGTTACAGATAAATTAAAGAGCAGACTCTGATAG